>JAOCPS010105434.1:0-15472 GCA_025505425.1 Graphium colonna | reverse complement strand
TGGACAATTTTTCTGCGTTACAAGTTTATTTTTAGAGAAAATTATAAAAACCTACTTCAAACCTTAAAAGTGTACATTCGAAGCATTCTTTGTTATTTTGGTTTTAAAAACAAACTACTAAATCGATTTTTATAAAAAAATTACGAGACCATTCTGGAAGTGTAGTCTATCGGATAAAAAATATTTTTTCAAATTAGTTCCTAAGTTGCAGAGGTATGTGCGAACTTTAATTTTAATACTTTAATTTAAGAAACAAACTAGTGAACCGATTTTTTTCAAAATTCAAAACTCTCTATGAAGAATGCTCTAACATATAAATAAAGTATTTTTGAAATTGGTTCATAAATGACGGAGATACGCGCAAAAATATATAGATTCCATTTTGTTATTTTGATCCAAAAAAAAATCGAAAATTAAAAAGTTAAATCGGTTCATAAATGACACAAATATACGCGAACGTAAGAAAAATGAAACATTGAGAACTTTCTTCCTTTTTTGAAGTGGGTTAAAATATGGTAGTAAAGTCTATTTTGGGTTATGCTCCCCTTAGGAGCCGTGTAGATAAAGCTTCGTTACAGTTGTAACAGCGAGTTGCAATATATGAGTCGCAAAATTCCTGACATGGCGCTCGTAGACGTAAGGGTCGCCGCAGACCGGGGAGATGGGGCCCCACCCCAAGCAGCTGTCGCCATAATATATGGACTCGATGAATCGATTGTTTGATTCGCCAGCATTGTTCCTAGCCGATTGTTCCGCGTACGATATTTTTTCGAAACGACACGATTTTTTTCATAACATCGGTGTCATTATAAAACTAGCTATTCCCAGTGGGGTCACTCGTCCATTAAAGGTTATAGCGTGATGCTATATAGCCTAAACTATTTTCTCATAAGTCTGTTTATAATATAGACAATTATTTGGGTAATAATTACTGACTGGTATTCTCAGTAATTGAGTAGTTTAGTTTTATTATTGAAGTGGACAAGAGTCGCGAGTACCGCTCAGCTTAAATATTTGAGCGAGTTACCAAAAACTGACTGCTAACCTTTGCTCGTTGCAGAGGCAAACGAAGACGAAAGTAAAGTTTCATTCTTACAGTAGACATTATGTTGAGAATGTCTGTCTGTATTTTGTCAAGTCCTAAACCTTATTTACATTGTATTATTTTTGACGCGCTGTCAAAACTTTCTATTTGCATACAGGCAGCTGTTTCCAAAACGCATTGTATTCTATAATTCGTTGTTAATTATACAATAAAAACCGGTCGCGTATTGTACGGAATGACTTTATTATTAATAGGTGATGGTACACCGGTCAAGCAGGACAGAATAGATGCACATCAACAACGAAAACTAGACGAGGCGGTTTTGGTTAATCACCAAAAATATGGGGTGATTTTTTTTCTACGAATAATAGTTATAGTAAGGGGGTGAGGGGTTAGGGGAGGGGGATAAAAGTAAGCAGCTGCGCGGGCGCGGATCGAATTGATACCCCGGGTATGGCATATGTCGTGTGCTGGTGTCACGCACGAGGGGTGTTCTGACCGGGTTTCACTTCGATAACTACCATAATATATATGACGCCAATTCATAGATACTTTGTCGTTTACTTCGTTTTTTCTTTGAATTATTTTAGAAAAACAGAAGTAGAAATGAAATTGGCTCAAGAAAAATTCGGCTTTGAGAACTCGGCTTATGAGAATAAATTAGGGTGACATAATAAGTTAGTAATCGGATAAAATCTTTGATATATCAATGTAAAAAACAATAGAATCCATAGTATAGTTTTATTACGAAATGTGTAGTGATTATCTAAATTAAAATTAGAAAACATAAATCGATGCAGTCATTTTAAATTGTAATATTTTTGATGTTACTCAGTGGAAAATTAGAATTTAATTTTAAAAATATTTTCACTCTTCATATATGATGCCCACATATAACGTCTTAAAGTATTGAAGGTAACTTACCAGTCACCCTGCAATATATATTTTAAATTTAAATTTTAAAATGTAATTTTTTTTTATATTTTTAAAGTCAATATTTATATATTTGTGCTGTGTTATTTTTCATTGATACAAGATAGTTTTCGAATAACAGATGCTACTCTGCGTACAATTTTATTCGCACGTAGCTTTGATCTTATAAGAGAGTCGATCAACGAATACAATGCGTACAATATACAAAAACTGTTGCTTTTTTAATTTGTTAAAAAACGTATATTTGTGAATAGAAAGTGTAAAGACCCTATGAGTAATGTCGGCACATTACTCCCCAGCGCGTAACCCCTTATCTTGTATCAAAGCCGATCGATGTGATAACGTCGGCATAATCAGCTGTACCGCTACGTTCTACGCGTGAAAAACGATGCGAAACTTCAGAAGTGCGATATACTCGAAACAATTAAAAAAGACAAACAACAAACAAAACTAACACTAAGTAGCAAAATTACGAACAACGATTAAAAAGCAACACATAAGAAGAGAACCATACAAACATAAAAAAACCAACAAGAAAAATACATCGATGAGTAAAAAAGCGCGTTAAAAAGTAGTATATTAAAAGAAAAACAAGTTTACGTAGTTCGAAATAAAAAATATATATATATTTTGATCATTTATCACGCTTTTATCGTGTTATATTTACACGTGGAATGAATTGTGTAAACTTAACTTAAAATTTCGACGATTATTGTTTATTTGCTGCTGTCTATGGTTTGCAAAATGTGAACTTATTTCATCTGCTCAAAATCTACCATAGAAGGAATAATTATAACAAATTTCCAGATAGATCGACCTATTGGTTGGGAGATATGAGATTAGAAGTCTTTGCACTTATGAAGACTTTCATGTATATTGAAAAACAAAGGATAATTTTAATTATAAGCTAGATAAAGGGAATATTTTTATGGAATTTTGCTCTGTGTTTATAGCTTTAACAAAAAACAGCGAAATGGCGCCGTTTAAACGCCTCAGAAGTTAATGTTCGTAAAACAAAATTTAAAAAATAAAGTAAAAACTATTGGACCGATTGTCATAAACAACGTATGTACGTTATAACTATATAGTTATGGTTTCCAACATTAGGACTAAAAAGGATATATACATAAGGCCTTCTTTTGAACGATGGTATAGTGCACGCGACGCCAGTAAGGATTAGTGGACTTCACATATCTTAAAAATACCATTCCATAGATATGCAGGTTTCCTTACGATGTTTCCTTAACCACAGAGCATGTTGTAAATCAGCATTTAAAATTGCAATTAGAAAATTACCAATTTCATTGATGATGGACCCGGGGATCGAACTCAGGTTCACCTCGAGTAAGCACCCGGACGCCAAATATTTCAAATTTTTATTCTTTTCAATTGTCATTTTTATGGAGTTACAGTAATAATTATAAGGTAAGGAGCTTTGATATATCATTTACAATTTATTATCTATGCCTTTTGAAACCAGTGTTACAATTTTATGTGATGTCTTTTTTAATTTTTAAAAATATATTAATTTCAAAAAGTTTTCGTATTTTATATTTATCGTAGTATTTTATACATGACATAAATGTCACGTCTTATCGTTTTTCATTAGATAATAGAGCAAATATAATGTATGATATGATGGTGAATATTTTGGGCCATTTATTAAAAGTTGCTTTTTAAAATTGACTACTAATTTGTGTGTATGATAATATATCCTTCTTATTTGTATATTATTCTTTATTTTAATACTTCATGATAAAAAAGAAGTAATTGCCAATAATAAATACATCGAGGATGACCACTGAAATGAAAAATAACGTTAATGGCGAAAAAATAGACTATTTAATTTTTTTAATTCGAAATGTTAATCGCAAAAATTCGATATTATAATCGTGAAAACATATTTATTAAACTTTGGCATAGACCTTTAATTAAGTAATTATAAATTATTACAATTTAATTAATACAGAACGTGAATAAATCTCTTCATAAATACTTAGAAATAAATTTATTCTATGCTCCATTTTGCTCCATTTTGATGGCCAAATGAAGTTTAAAGAATTCATTTACCATCGCTTTTTTGACGGGAATGAATCATCGTTTAAAAATTTTTACATTTGGTTTCACGTTCGAGATTCACATCAGTATCTGAGAATATTTTTTATGTATAATAATCATCATGTTGTGTGTTGGATTGTTATTCTGTAATTACATTATATTTCGTAAATAATTTTATGGCTCTCATAAATCTGACTATATTTCTTAACGCAGCTGCTTCAGTCAACCTTTATGCTTTTCGTAAAACTAAATCACTAATTAATTTACTTACTTATAAAATGTTTCAAAACTTGTCAAATGTCGGGGCTGATTAGTTTTATTGAAATGTATTTGTTGGTAGAGCGCGAATGGCGGAGGCAAATGCGGCCGTCTACGCCGAGCGACCCGTAGAGACTGCTACGAGGTACGCGCTACGATCATCTTATCAGCAGATTCAGGGGGACGGGTGGGGGGTACGGTACATGTACCCACGTTACTTTTTGTAGTATGCAAAATTAAATTCATAATTACGCGATTTAACAGCAATAAACAACAAATATTTCTTTCGTCGTCAATAACTACGCAATGTAATTCCCGGAATTTGTAAGAAAATTGCTGATCATAACGATTCTTTGTCACGTCGTTCCTCGCTTAGTTGAAACGGTAAACGTATGTTATATATAAGACATTAATCAAGCGCTATTAAGCACACATATATGCGGGGCTAGGAGGACATCGGGAGAAACGGGTGGTAAATGGGATGAGGAGTGAAGTTGGCACTGCGCCAGGCGACAAGGTGAAGTGAGCCGTCAGTGAAAATTACCCGACGATTCTGCCAACACCACCCTCCTATAAATATGAGACGACTCGCCTAAAACTACGCATACACGTTGGCGTACATTGAGGACATTTTGTACTCGCGAGCTCTCTTCGCAACTCTTGAGGTGGAGACGAGGTGAACGACTTTTTACTTTTGTCTTAGAGGTTTGATTTCATCACCTGGCGCAATTTGGAATAAATGAGCTGCTTGAGTTTTCTGACAGGAATATCGCTGTATTGTTTGCGAAAATTTAAAAAAGGAGTTAGTTTCAGTGAACATACTTGGCGCAGGAACACAGCACGACACAAACATCACGTTTAAAGACAACATTGATTTAAAATTAAAAACACAGAAATCAGCTGCTTTGAAATTATAACACATATAGTCATGCAACATCAAAAGCACAGTGCGTCAGAATTTTTTTAATCCAATTGGAATTCAGGTAAAATTATTTTTTTGAAACAATATAAAGGAACATAAAATTTTGAGAAGTGAAAATAAAACGAGACTTTTTAATCAGTAATTTCAAGGAGCAATTTAATTTGTTATTGAAAAATCATAAAATTTAATCGTCAAATAAAATAAACTTGTATACGATTCCACGAATAGCCCTTGTAAATGTAAATGCGGAGCATTCGCAAATCACACATTTAATTCAATAAAACATTTTTAAATTGTGAGAAACTAATAAGACAGACAATTTATCCGAAAGAAAAGCGCGTCACATGGAACATCACTTATCTGGGCGAGCGGCGATCGGCTGAGGGGGCGCGTGGCACAGCGTGGCATGCTACGTACCTCGGCGGGGTCCACGCACACACTGAACGACTGTCACTCGCGACGGCACCGAGCGGACTGAGCACCGGGAGCGGAATGGCCGTACCTGAGGGTGGCGGCCGGGTCGACTGCGCAGGGGCGCAGGGGCGCGGCCAGCCCGCGTGGCTCCAGCCCCGCCCCGACCCCACCACTCCAAGCCCCTTCCCACCCTGATTAGCCTGGTATTCAATTAAGGCTCGGTGCATCGCTGTCCGCCCCGCTGTCCGCTGCCGCCTCTGAGTGCCTCTCCATTATGACCTCTCCATCGCCGATCCCGTTATTTATATTCACCCGCACGGCTTTTATGACTCCATGGTCGGACATCTCGCGACTTGCCTTTTTATATGAGCCATATTTGTTGTCTAGAATGTATCGAGGCATGGCTGTTATGACTCCGCGATGGCTTATCTCACAACTTGCGATTCGATATGAAAGGCATATTTGTTGTCTACGCCTGTTAGTTGAGGAATGGCTTTACGATGAATTATATACGTAACGCAATTTTCTTCTGTTACAAAATTCTACAAAGTATAAAATTATAAATAAAATGCTTACAGGCAGCCGCGAAGGCAATAGACATTAAAAACTTACAGAGGTCCCGCAATGGTCGAAATACGATCTTTTTTTTTGTATTTCTAATGAATGTTACATTCACCACTTCACATAATATATTCAACAAATGGTTTAATTTATGTGTCAAGTCAATGTGATATGTAAAAACCAGATGGTAGTGTGTAAAATAAATATAAACTAACTAGGTAGTGTATTTTTAAGTCATATTTAAAAAAATATCTTTCTGCATCTTCTTTTAAACACATTTTAAATGTGCCAAATTTCATGCTACTCCATCAGCTCGATTTTTGTAAAAAGATTTTGAAGTTTTGATTCACTTATTTTGCAAAAAAAAAATATTAAAAAACAGTAATATAGAAATCATTTACAATAATTAAAAAAAAAGTATAATTTAAAAAATAAAACTCCTTATTAGTTTATTTATGTTTAAATACGCCGTCACAACTATAAGCACAATGACTTGTGTTGCTAGGGCAATTTACATACATAAACTCCAGACACACAAACACATCTGTAGGCCATAAAAATCATTGTTTTGTGTGGGAATCGAACCCACGACCCGCGAAGCGAAAGGCTCAGCTACCACGCCAACCAATTACTTACATCGGTGATAGTTTGAATGGGGTTATTTCTACACGACATAAATATTGTTGCGTAAATAATATTTATCAAAAAAATGTTTAGTAAAATTTAGCGAAAAACAGGTGATTTTATATTACAGATAATTTGCTATGTAATTTTTAACGAATAAATAATCGATGCCCTTGTTAAAAAAGCAAAGCCATTAAACAGTAAACATACAAACAGGCTTAAAGTGATTGAAAGGAACTGTATAAATCTCAATTAATATACACACAAAGTATTTTCTTGTGGATTTTATATGTGTAAAAAGTATTCTATATGTCAATTCCAGTTCAAAAATTTACGCGACTGCCAATTTTCATCTGATTTCGTTCAGTTGTTTTCGTGATTTACTAAAAACCTTCGAACATACAATTTTTCAAATATTTATCAATGGCAGAATGTTAACGAAATAATGTTTGTTTGTTGAGTGTTACTCTAAAGATCTATTCTCAATATTACATATAGTTAACATAATTAGTTACAACCTTTAAACTTTTTTATTTTGTGTTATTTCAATTTTATTATCTTTTGTAGTATCGACGAATGACTTAAAACACATTAATGATGCAAATATTTAAATAAAAATAATCTAATGAGACACTTCAATAATCTGATGACACGTGATATACATTTTTTTTATTATTATCTTTTTATTGAAAGGTACAAATTTTAACTTAACTATCAATTTCTATATTTATGAATTTACTTAGATCAGGTATGATTAAGGAGTTTATGAAATAGTGAAATGGTTATAAGTAAATTTAAACAAGATTTGTCAGTGACTATAGCGCAAGGTATTTAGTTTAAATTCAATTGGCTGAATGTAAAAATTTAAAAGGGCTGAATTAGCTTTTTAAAAACCATTTTAGTACAAACCTAATATGGTTGTTTATTTGTAAATTCCAGGTCTCTTTTCTTGCCTTAAGTCCACACATCATGTTGTACTTTATAAATGTCGTCAGGCTTAATGGTTATCCCAGGTGATTAATTTCACACTTCGGAATAATAAATTATTTTCTACATCTCGGAATAAATAATAAAAAAAACCGTGTGGTGTCATGGGACACCAGAAAGGAACGAGGTTCATTATGATAAAAATATTAATTTCAAGTTTTATTCGAGGTATAAAAAATATTTTTCGCGTATACATTTTTTATCATGATTTTGTTTATCGATAAAAATCATAAAAACTACTTAACAAAATTATCTTAACACCTTTATTTTCTTTACTATGATTAAATAATAATAATAACCTACTAGAATAATAATAGTAATAATAAATCAATAAATTAATCACTTTATTAAAAAAATAAAATAATATTATAAAAGAAAGTCAATAAATAAATAAAATAATAAGAAAATAAAAAATAAATGAGAAAATGAAAAAAATAAAATATTTTAATGAATAAATAAAAAAAAGGACAAGTAGTAATAAATAAATAAATACTAAAAAAGCTAAATAAAAATGAATCACATAAATAAATAAATAAATATCGTCCCCCGTAGACTATACATTAGACACCGCATAGCCATCATACATACATTGACTACAGATGCGATTAATCTTACGTTACGGACGTTTTTTGCCAGTTAGGGTACCTCAACAACGCCCCATAAGGAACTTCGTTTGAAAAATCTATAAATTTTCTGGATTCTGAACAAGTTGTACGTAAAAACTCATGATAATGGTTCAAAAGGAAAGACGTGAAAGTATTACAAACAAGCTAGCAATGTGCACACCCATTTTGGGATTTAATAAATTAATTGGGATAAGTATTTCCAAATACCGATTTACGATTACGTTAAGTGAAACTGTTTCTAATTAGAAAAGAACCATATTCCTTCTATAGAATTAGGTTATTGAAAATATATACGAATAAGTCCAAAGAAAATTCAAACGCAATACGTTAATTAATACTTTTCTACTTTCAAAACTTTCCGACTCAAGTTTATAATGTGCTTCCTTTGCAGTAATAAAATTTAATTTGGTAACTTCTTATTTATTTTAGGAACATAACGATCGTTACTTCGTTTTCATCGATTTTCCTTAAATATCGACAATATTCGAGCATCGAATAGCATGAGTAAAATTGAGCTTATATAAAACTTTACTTTTATTCATTTTATTGAAAAAAAGCAATACTTCACACAAAATGTTTTGCAAGGAAATCTACTGAGATCCGTAATGCTCTACTGATATCTAAATTCTGCTCCGGAAATAACTGACTTACCAGAGATCACGTGATAATCGCGTAATAAATAAGAACAGCTTGACATATTTGATGCTTATATCACATGTCAGCGAGATATTGTACAATATTTCGTTAGAATATTAAATGCTTTTTTTATAAATTTAATATATTTATTATGCATATTACAAACAATATAAGCTTTCTGTACTTATTCTCCATTTAATCTTTAATAGTGCCGAATTAGTATGCACCTCAGCTTAATCTTCGTAAAAAATGTTTTTTTTTTCATAAAATTAATGTCTTTTTATAAGTCTAATGTGTACATAAAAATATTAGGTGCCTGTACTTCTGCTGTATTTAAATGTTAATTATGAAAAGGGATGATGTCTATTTTTATACGATATACCATATCAAGTTGCATGAAGTTCAAATATATTTTTTGCACACCAACCATCTTATATTAACTCTTACAGAAGTTATTTTTGTAAAGAAAACCTAGGTTTCACAGATATTTAATAAAATAGTAAAATTGATTAATCAAAAATCTAATTTATAAAATCTATTATATTGCATTCTACATCTCTATGACAGATTGTGTCATGTGACAAATGTATGGCATTTACTATTTATAATTTTAATTAAATTTCCTGTTCAAAAATCAACTCCATGAAGAGTAATGTCGAAATAAATTATGGAAACAATTACAATATAGTTTTATCTTGATGTCAGAGACTTCTTGGTACCACGTTCGGGCGTTGTTCTTTTATTCTTATCCTTCAGCTCAATTTTAGTAAACTTCGTGGTTTTTCTTTAGGTATATTACGACGATAATTTTACAGTTCAGTAGCTACAGAGATTATAAGTTACGGCGTAGGCACCGAGCGTAGAGCGTAGCGCTCCAGAAATGCGCGCTCAGCGGCAGAGTGAAACGAAGTTAGCCGCGACAATTTAATTGTAGAGGCAGTGGAGTGCAGAAACGGCCCATAAAAGGCCGTAAACAGCCCATTAGGGTGAATTTCACTGCCGCCTGTTCTTAATTATCCGAGTTAGTTACTCTGCTCAAGCGCCGGACTGTATTGTTCAGTTTTCAGCACTCTGTACGGAACAATGGCAATTGAATCCAATGGTCGCCTACTGGGCCGTTTGTATTAAATGCTACCTATAAATTCACGTTACAAACTTTCCTTTGCTTCGAGAATGGAGACGAAAAGACATTTAAATAATAAATAATCTCAATAAGAATCATCTGTATATATTCGTATTTATATATAGGAAGAAATGTTTAGGTTTACAAATCTGAATCCGTAAACCAGCTAACTCCATTTTTGTCAAAAACGTAAAGTTCGGAAAGATTGTCAGAAGTTTCAATTCTTTGAATAAATAATATGTTTTTTATTTAGTTGACATTGATTCTTTTTGTATTAAATTTGAAAAATATTTCTTTAAATTTTTATGGTAACCCCGATAACTTTTTTTAAATTGAGTTAGTTGGTTTGCGAATTACGGTATCGAAATATTCTTTGAAACAGGTCAATTGTAGAATCAACACAGTGGGTACTGATGTTTAAATTAAAGAATTTATACGATATTAAAAATTGTAACAGACATAGTTAACAACAGTTTCTATGCGTCATAAGGTTGCACCAAGCAAATTATTTCGCTGCAAAAATATTTCGAAATCGACGATAGAGAATTACGAAGCGAAAATTGTAAATAATAATTGAAGAACATTTCAAATTACTTTCAAAATATATGTGATTGAAATGTTAATAAAACATCGCGTAATTTTTCTGGAGTAATGAATACGGTACTGGAGGATCTAAATTATGATTGAACCTTTCTCGGTAATGACGTTTGCCGCACCGACGGCCGTCGTGCGTCGCGTAACGACATTATCGGGAAAACGTTATTTTAATAGATTATTTTAGCAGTAGAGGGATTTATTTTTTACTTATATGACGTATTATATATTTGTTAAGGTTATTACGTTCTCCATGTCACAAAAAAGCTGACTGTTAAAGCTTTATTTCTTTATCAAAATGGTATCTGAGTTTACGTTAATTTTTTTAACTCGAGTGGCGAACATTATTTTTTTATTCCATTTTTTTAAATAAATGTTATGTTTTATTATATTTTCAATTTAAAAAACTAAAAATTCAGAATATATTTGGATGAATTAGGAGCCAACCCCAAGTAACTTGGGAAAAGGCTAGGAGGAAGAAGAAGAATGTTGTATATCATTTATTAACTGACTTCATAAAAGGAGGAAGGTTCTCAATTCAAATGTTTCTGTTTTTTATGTACCTACGCGCAAATCTTTATTTATGAACTGATTTTAAAAAAAAATCTTTTTTATATCTTATAGGGTATTATTCCGGAATGGTCCCATAATTCAGAAAACTCGATTTAGTGGTTTTTTTTTAAATTAAAATAACAAAATTGATTTTATGTATTTTCACATTTTTGCATGTAACTCCGTCATTTATGAACCAATTCCAAATGACAGAACATGCTTCGTAGATAGTTCCATAAAATTTTTCAAAAAAATCGGTTCATTAGTTTGTTTTTAAATAAAAATAATAAAATTAAGGAATGTTCGCTTACATCTCCGTAACTTATGAACTGATATGAAAAAAAAATAATTTTTTATCCGATAGGGTACACTTCCTTAATAGTGCTATACAATTTTTATAAAAATCGGGTTAGTAGTTTGTTTTTAAAATCAAAATAACGCAGAAGATATGTTCCGAAAGTACACTTTAAAATCGTTTGAAGTCGGTTTTTGTAATTTTCAGTGAAAATGAATTTGTGTAGCAACGATTCAACGTAAAAACCACTCCAGATCGTAAGAAAAATGATGTTTTGTGTAAATTAAATAACTTCACATCGTTTCTATGATCATTATGATATTTCTCGTTGCTTACTTGTCTTCGTACGATAAACTTTCTCATCTTATACACGTCACTAAACGTCTTGTTATTACATCCCTTGAGAACCGTAAAAGAGATTCAGGAAATTGTTCTCTGGGTACCAATAGACAAGCCTAATAACGGAGAGAATGAGCCATAATGGTCTACTGTCATGATAAACACTTTTCAGTTTCTAACATATTATGTATCTTTACGAGTATAAAAAAGATGATGGATTTTAAGTCCAAAAATAAAAGGCACACAATAGAAAAAGAAATAGGATACAAAATATCTTCATTCTTTATTACAGGAAACGTAGGTCTTGTCTTGTTTCTTTATTTAAATATTGTTTGTACTAAGATGTTTGTTCAGTCTCTTTTCATAACGGAATTTACTTATCCAATTTCAAAAATAACGTTTATAATATAAGTTTATCTTGATATATTATAATCCAAAAAAAAAAAAAAATTACGTGTCACGTTGTTTGTCCGCGATGAACCTGCTAAACTACTGAACCAAATTCAATCTAATTTTGCTCACTGTGCGCATTTTGATTCAACTTGAGTGGTAGAATAGTTCATAACTCAATTTATAGTCGCAATAAATTTTTATTGCAAATAATTTATTTATTATACGATCAAGAAAAAAAATAAATATATATACGAATAGGATGTCACAAAGCAGCCCACGCTTTTTTAACAATAATATTTATATATATACAAAACTATTTTTCTCTTTTTATTTTGATGCGCTATAAAATCGTATTTTAAATAACCTTCAACTATATTTAAGTTAACAGTTTAAATTTTTAACATCAGTGGAATGCCACCAAACAAAGAATTAACCTTAGCAATGCGTAGAGCAAAAATTCAAAATTTTTTATTATATTCAAATTTGACCTCAAGTTCAAATATCAGTCCGGTGTATTTTTACACCGGCTATACCGTATCCATCTTTATTTGTAAATTATAATTTCACTGTACTTAGCAGTTTACTGCGATGTAATTTAAAGTATACCTTAGCCACAGCAACGCGTGGACGGGTCTTCTAGTATATTTATACATTTTACGTTAATACCCGGGAGGTACAAAATAAAAAGGAGACTCCAGATGTTAACACTATTTTCTATTTCATTATTGCTGATAACGGGAGGCAACGAAAAAAAACATAACAAGTTTAAACAATATTGGTCTGTAAATAAAATTTTGTGTCATTTTTTCCTTAAGGATCTCAATTAATTATGATTTACCTGCACTTGTAAATCACAGTGCATGACTTAAACATAATTTCGTCAAGTAAGCTGCACAAGATACACAAACTCTTTATTCCACTGACAGAGATCTTTAAAAAGTGCTCTTTGCGCCTGTACATGGGATGAATGAGGTTTCCTGGGAGCGCCCATAAATCTTTCTTGCACTTAACTGTTGCTTGCATTTCCCGAGAGGATAAAGCCCATTAAAAAGAGCACGCAACACATTACAGTTAAAAACACCTCGCGGGCTTCAATTTTACTGTTGTCAGTAACATTTTTAATTTTGAAAAAATATGTCTCGTCTTTTTTAGTAATATTTAAATTTCTTCAAATATTTAAATTCTATTGTATAGACAATAATCGCCCTTGCACAAAGACATTATAATAAACGTATCAAATTATACGGCATTTTGGGTAATAAGTGTAGGCTATTTCCTAAATTTAGGATAGGAATACTAGCACTTAATGACACTAAATGTTCTAAATACAACATAAACACATCGTAATAAGGGCTATATTGGGTTGGCACGGTTGCTAGCATAATGTAGTCTTAGGCAGGAGCAAATTGGAACCGTGCCAATGTTTGGAAACGATCACCTTAACGTTTCACGATAGCAGCGAACATTCATGCGACACAGGAGCGAGGGAAGTTTCCACAAACCTGAGCGTAGAAGTTGGCGTAGACGCGTGCGGGCGAGGGAACTTCTCGAATTGGTAATAATATAGTATTGTCAAGCAGTACGTGAATAAGGACGCAACGATGTAGTTGCGAGAGAGCGCGTTTGGCGTTGTTGGCTTCGAAATGACTGGCTCGCTTCCGATGCAGTCGCTTCACAGTTGGTTGGCGCGGAGTTTAACGAGCATATTCCGATCCGATGTCGTAGCTGACGACGTAGCTCGCCCGGGCCGGTGCACCTCCGGGCGTAGCTCTATAGATCGAGAGGTGTGCGTGCTGAATTGAACCTTAATAGTATATGTGTAAGGTTTGTTGTTGTAAAGTGGGGCAGGAAGCTGTGTCGCGGGTGCATACGAGCGTGTAATGTTGCCGGTGTACGTCGAGAGTCAAAGCCGGGCAGGTGAGCGCGTGTGGGTGAGGTGGGTGAATTAGTGGCTGGGCCCAGGGCGGGCGGCCCGGCGTCGCCATAGCTACCAGCCGAATCTAATATATACGGGGGCAAATAAAAGCGATATAAGTATGGAACGCTCCGCCGGAGATCCCATTCGATACGATATTTTGAACGTTTCGAATATTTCTGTGCGAACGGTTTCCATTGAAAGCTTTGTTTTATGGAGTATTAATAACGAGTTTTTTTGTGCCTGTAATATTTTTTCGTATATTTCATTTTAACAAACTATTATGCATACAATTTGCTTTTTGCTTTTGTTCGCTTAGAATGTATCATAATTTTTGATGTTTGATATGTTTTCGAATATTTGTCAATCTTACTTTTTTTATAATGGATTACAACGAGGACTGAATGACGTGTTTCAATGTTCTTCTCACGGTTTATTTGTCAGTTACACGCCGCTTCGGATGGTCCTCGGCTTCATATCATTTTAGTCATGAATTAACTGTTCCTAACATGAATAAGTTTAGAAGTTAATCATTAAAAAATTATACTTTTATATAATTTTATTTATCATAATAGTATTAATACATAATTGATAACTTTGTAACATTTTTTTATAAAAAATGAGCCTACGGAGGAGTACAAAAATTAGCACAGCTAAAGTTTATATAAAAATGCTCAATCATTCGAAATTCTAAGACAATCATTACCCACAGTATCAAGTGTTACAGTAAGTTTATATATAGATATTAACTTAACTTAAAGCCGAGTGCGCACTGCGGCGATTCGCTACGTGGCGAAAAGCCGCGGCAAGTGCAATGTCACATTGGTATTTTGAAATAAAGTAAAAGAGCGATAAAACAACCGATCAGATGGTGTGTCGTTTGTTCATCGCATCATTTGATTGGTTGTTTTGTCACATTTGACATTGCAGCGCTTTGCAACAGTGCGCATCTGACCCACATAAGTAGTTAATACGCTAAGCGATTTCTTCTTAAAATATTACGTGAATACATAATCAATAGGAACGAGTACAGTAGTAAAAACGTAAAACTAATTCAAAATTTTTCGGTAGAAGCTTGACCGTTGCGGGACTTCTAGTACTTATAAAAATGACTGATTAATGATCACTGCATTCCGTAATGATATGGTCGGATTGGAACTAGTTTCGCACAATTTGCTAAAAAGAGGTGCTTTGTGA
>JAOCPS010105112.1:0-15487 GCA_025505425.1 Graphium colonna | reverse complement strand
CTGTCTAAGCCGTAAATTGATCCTCCCTATCCTCGACATCATCCTTCCCATCATTTGCCATATATTAAACCATTCCATAAACAAAAGCGACTTTCTAACTTGATGGAAGGACGATCTTGTTATCTCATTACCAAGAAAACGGAATCCTTCCTCCTGTTCAGATTTTCGTCCCATATCCATATTACCCATTCTGTTCAAAGTTCTTGAACGCCTTGTACATAACCAATTTAATTACTTCCTTCTCCGTAACTCCCTTTTAAATCCGATTATTACGATTTTGGACTGATTAATACGATTTCGAACTGGAGTACAGCACACGGTCTTAAACTCAATCATGCGCAGACACAAGTTATTGTTATCGGGTCAACAAAAATGATTAGTAAGGCGAATTTGGAACAAAGTCCTAAAGTATCCTTTAACGGAAATGACATTCGTTTTAGTGAAGTAGTTTGGGACTTATCATATATAGGAATCTATCTTGGGGACCTCAATAACAAGAAGTCCGCCGAAAGATATTTGCATCAGCACAATCCCTAAGAAAACTGAGGAACTTTTTACCTACTGCCACCAAAACTGCTCTTGCTCAAACTCTACTCCTTCCTCTATTTGACTATGCTGACATCAACTATCTAAATCTCACTGAGGAGCAACTTGATAAGCTTGAACGTATTCAAAACTTCTGTATTAGATTCTTATGTGGTTTATGCAAGAATGATCATGTTTCCCATTTCCGTTCTAAGCTCAAGTGGCTCCCTATTCGCCTTCGCCGGAATGCTCATTTACTTTCTCTTCTTTACAGCGTGCTGTTCAATTCCTCATACCCATTTTATCTCAAATAATTGTTCAAGTTCTTACATCAAACGCATGTGCAGTCTCTAAGATCATTGGCAAACTTGAAACTTGCGATCCCCTCCCACATAACCAAGTTTATGAGTCAATCATTCATGGTACAAGGAGTCAAACTCTGGAATGATTTATTAATTTTTCTATCCATTCAAAGGTTGCCTGAAAGAGATTGCTCTAAGTAATAAGGCCGCCCATTGTACTACCTAATTTTAAGGACTTATTTATATGTAATATGTTTTATATTTCTTGGTGTGTACAGTAAAGTGTATTCTATTCTGTTCTAAATTCAGAGTTGAATTGGCAAGAGACTAGTTCACCCAACTAATTCACCTGTCTTCGACGTACTCGTTTGTTTGGTGTCTTGCAAAATCTGTCCAACCTGTGTGTAAGCAACCGAGAGCAAATGAAAGGCTTAGGTAGTTAGCTTGGGCTTAGCCGAAATATTCAATGGCGGAAAGCGCTGATAAAGCTGAGAAATTATGCGAATGTATAACTAGCTTACGCGAAGATCGGAGCACTGAAGCCATTTTCGACTAAGCTCCGACGCCTGGGATGTTTAACGGCGTACAATGCTTTATGTTATCGCCCACACAGTTTCTTCTGCATAATAATGAATTATTGTGCACCAGTACCAATAATTGCTGGGGAAATATTTAGTACCATGTCGACAAATGCGAAAACAAACTTGTGTCCGAAATCAAGACTGCTTTGCAACATCTCGGATTGGTGTCGACTAAATTTGATTCATTTCAACCAATAGAAGACACAGATTTGTGCTTTCATTGTAAAAAAGGAACTCTATGTCATATTTTGTCACTGGTTGCTACAGCCTCGATCAAAATTCTTGGCGTCGGTAATATACAAAATAGTCATAATTTATATAAAATTGATAAAACCTTTTCATGCCGATTCGTCGTTCTGTTTATTATAAGCTTTTATTTATGTCACTATCCGTATGTAAACTGTCTTTAAGATTTGGTGGTTTGCAAATTATAAAACAATAAAAAAACATATTCAGATTATTTGTAGGGATTTAACTGGTAATTTAGTCAGTCCGTCGACAATACATTATCTAATAGAGCTAGGAATAAATATGGACAGGATCATCTCCACAGAATCAAACTCTTCCATACTTTACTTCATTGACTTAAAATTTTAATTATACTTTCAACTTTGAAGCTAGTTTCAGCTAACCTAACCATAACCCTAGAATTGTTTACGTTGCAGGGAACTCTTTACCGCTTAACAGCATCGACTCGAAACCTAAACCATACTTTTAATTGAAATACCTTAGCACACCGTCATCTGTGCTAGGATCCACAGGATCTACCACTTAATAAGATGGTAAAGAAACTTAATTTTTTTTATTAGCTTATAACTTTTGTTTTAATTTTCATATTGATCTTCTGTTTTGACACGAGGAAGCTCTTTAATGTGCAGTGCATTGTCTTAAACTTTTAGTCGTCCTGTAACTTCAATACTAAAGGTAATTTTTTACTATTACCTGAATTATCTTTGCAGTGACATTGTCCTCGGTGCCCAGTTCACTTCACCTCCACGTGAGATGACCATGTCCACTAATGGCTTGTGCAGAATATCTAATGAGGCACGTTTCACACTTTTGAAACTATATTTCGTCAAAATAAATAAATATGGACCGATAACACCACCAGCTAATATCCACACGAAACAGTGACTTTTTCGTGATGCATTGGACGCCGACCTTGTGCATTATTATCGTCCTAGATTCGATATTTTTGTTCGTTCACGTACCCAGAAATGGACCTCATCCCTAAAGAAGATATTTTAATAAAAATAAGGGTCAATTGCCAACTGATCGAGAGCCCATTCAGCGAACACATGTTGTTTTTAGTCGTTTATCTTCAATTTCTAGGTCAGTTTAATTTTGTACGGATAAAAGCCCAAGTCACGATTCCAAATTTGCCGGGTTGTGCTCTGGGAAAGGTCGAATTTTTGTGTGATGCGCAATCTAATGCCCCTGATTCTCCTGCACATTCTTAGAGACAGTGGCGATATTTTTGGCAAGTTTTGCGTATTTTTGACGTACGAGTGTTGGTCGGTCGTTTACTGAACTAGTTGACTTAAATTTATCCACTAGATTGCGAATAGTCCTCTTGGTAGGTCGATTATGGCGACCGTAAAATGGTCGGTACGCCCGAACAGAACACCGTGTTGTTGAATGCTTTGTCCTTCCATGGTGAATTGGCAAAACAGACTGAATGAATAACAATTAATTTTACACATGTAGCTTCAACAAGATGGCTATCAACTGTAAAAGTTCAGAGGTCCCTGTTGGAAGACCCATTATGTATCATTCCGCTTCTTCGCATTTCTACATTTTATTTGATTTTTGATTGATGTCTCTAATCCGTTCAAAACGCGCGAATTCAATTCAATGAGTTTTGCGTTTTATATGTTATCAAAATTTTGGTGCCCTCTCTGTCCCCCTAAATGTTGTCCTAAGCAATTGCTTAATTTGCTTATGGGCTAATCCAGTACCGATCCTGACCGTGAGTAAGGTTATAAATAATATGTAAACCTTATAAAACAGAATAATGTGGAGGACATTGCATATTTCATCTTGTTTTCTTTAAGAATGTGTTGGCCGAGAAAGATGATTTGAGTAGCACACTTTATTGAAGTTCGAGTTAGTGAACAGGTGAGTTGATAGTTTTGTTTGTGATCGCTAGCGAAGTATATTAGTACACTCTTTTCCATTAAAACCGGTTTGACATGATGATATGTACGGTTATGTCTAACAAATTGAGTGCACAGAGCTGGTAGATAATGCCGTTCGTGCCTGAATTTGTCGAATACCTTTACTATATCGAAAAAGACAGCGCCTGTGGGAAAGCGCCAGCTGTGCCTGAGCCTTTTTTACGGCTGGTACATATATTTTGAAATATCGGAGGGCTAGTGAAAGTAACTTTTTTTCTTTCCCGTAAGTGGCCATTTTTTAATATTTAAAGTACCCTTAAGTCTTTTCTTAATCGGATAACCATAAACTCAAATTTACACTTATCATGTAAGTAAGAATTGTTAATTATCAAAGGAAAACAATGAAACCATATGTTATTTTTTTATTATTAAACGAAAGTTTTATTTCGTTAACTTAAAGGAACAATACAAAATAGTAAACAAAATTCAATACACACAACAATATTTTTGTAACAAAAAATTCTTTCATTCGTCTAAAAAGCAATACAATACACAATATTCAACAAACATAATTGAACTTTCGATATAAAACGTATTCGCACACATACACGTGTTACATGAACATTTGTAGAGTAACACATATAAGCATCACAATAATACTGCTTCTGGCTAGGAAGGCGGAACTTGGCTCCTCGCAGTCGTCGTTCTGTTCTACTTGGATAAAGTAGGGCTGGTGGAGTTCCTCTCTGTTGGCCATGTAGGCATTGATAGCTGTAGTGCCGCTAGAAGGCATTGTTCTGGTGCGGCTCAGTTTCCAGACTCCGACTGTAGGGAAAAATATATGAGTAAAGAAGGAGAGATGAAAAAAGTCAGAGTTTGCCATGATGCGGCTATATTGTATGTAATAGTATAAATATAATCATTCCTTGTCTGTCTATCCGTCCGTATGGTCATATATACTTCAGTATAGTTTTATAATTAGAGATCATATTATATATTGTGCTATTTAAAATAAGAAACGTATTTTGTTACTGTTTTCACGTAAATCATTAGTAACTCACGAATTTAATTGTTTTTGATTTTTGTATGTCGTTGTATCCTGTTATAACTAAATAATTGCTTGAATTGATTCTGAAGAAGCTTTAAATACTTATGTATTTTAAGAATATGTGATTGCACAGTTGTTAATTATACATTGCAGGTAATTTAACAAAAAATGGTTGAAGTTAGATAATGACATGTCATATTAATATTCAAGATTATATAGCATGCTTAAGTTATGAGTGTATAATTAGATTAAACTAGATAATGAAATGGCGTGTAGTTTGTTGCAGATCGAAAATGACTGAAAATAACATGGCTGTTTTGAAGAGGATTTAAATAATTATACCCCATATGTTATACAAAAGTATACCAAATTATTAAAAAAAATAATATGATTTATATAATAAAATTTAAGTAAAAGATGTAACATAAAATTAAGACAGTAGTTATTAAATTAATACAAACAAAAAAGGAGAAGTAAACGTTGGTTTAGGTCAAAAAATATCAAGCTTAAATGTTGGCAAAAAATAAAATGTTCACATACCAGCTCTGCGGTACTGGTCGACATTCACACAGCTGTATGCCAGTGAGTATGAGATGTAGTCGGTAGTCAGCACATAAAGGCTTGTGGTGACCGTTGCCTCAGGATCTGAAAATAAACATTTAATTAATTTTCATTTTGTTTCAAGGAGGCATGGAGGTATCCTCCACAATCATAAAGTTGATTTGAAATTGTTCTTTCTAAACCTACTTTATGTTCCAATTTAATCATTTATTGTTATGTTATTTTTGTAAATACAAAGTATTTGTAAGTAATAAAGTAAATATATATGACGTATGGATAACATTTATTCTTGAACCAAAATATTATGATGGTGTTGGGTAGTGGCTGTTCCGAATGTTGTATTTCGTAATAGTGATTTTGTGTTATCAGCAACAACCAGCGAGTATCGTAAAACAAGAAATCACTATTTTGTGTTTTATGATGCACTACCTGTTGGTAGTTTGTAGTTACCTATACACTACCGACTTTTAGGAAACATCCTACATAAGGCAATTATCTATTATGCAGGAACGGTATTTTGAAAAGTAGAAAAAAATCGCGCCCCAATTTAATTCTAGTACCGTGTTTAGTAATATTAGAAAATCATTCGATAAATTTTGTGTTTGGAATTTTTAGAGGTACTGTACAACGAAAAGATCATTATAACAAAAGATATAATCATTTAATATTTATAAAATGTATTAATAAAAATATACAAAGTGATCAATTACTTAGTGCTATCACTTTTTGGTAAGATAAGTTCCGTTGCTAGCCATGGACAGAGTAGGTGAAAGTTAGAAGGAGATGGTAACATAATATTTAAAACTGTGAAAGGAAATTATTAAAAAAGAGAATCATTCATATACAAAAACGAATTTTCTATTACCGCTCAAAACAAGCGTAATTCTTATTACATAGGAATTTTGTATGATGCGTGTACGTTCAGATCGAGCAAAGTGATAGATTAAAATCTCTAATAAATATTTTGCCATGACTGATAAATTTCATGTAACATTACCAGCGTAATACACTTACCGTCACTCAATCTGTCTGGTAAGACCACTGACAATTTCGCACTGCCGTCAGTAGAGCTGATGGTCGCCGTTCCTTCGATGGTATCGAGTTCGCCGTCAACCACCTCCCAATTGAGCAGCGTCACCACGCCCGTCTCCTCGTTCAATGTATACCTGGCACCAGTGCAAGCGCCGTTCTCGAAAAATTGGGGATACCGCTCGATTTGATACCAATTGCCCGTGTACTGTTCAAAGACAAAATGAGGGTTATAGACATTGTGTGAGGCTATGATTCGTTTGGTCACTTTTGGATTAGTACTGACAAGCAGATTTTTTATGGAGAAGGAAATGAGCAAGGGAGTCACTTGATGATAAGCGATCACTACCGCCTATGAACTTAACCAAGGGAGTTACAATAGCGCTGCCGGCTTTTTTTTAAAGGAAAAGTCTGAAGCATATTAAATCCTCTCCTCTTTTTTTCTTTTCGTATGTTTAATTATAGAAAATGTTTTCACGTTATTACTATCTAATTAAGTAATAAAAGGTGGGTGTCCTTTTGTAGACACATGACAACTTATATTTTTTTTATTACTGTCGTAAAACAAAACTAATGAGTTATAAATAAATAAGCAAACAAACTCAATTCTACAATGATATTAATCAAAAGAATTTAAAGTTTTCTTTTCAGAAATAGAGAAGTTATTTCAGATTAAGTGTCTGTGAGTTTTATTAAATTGAAAAGATCTAGCTAACATTACAGTTCATGTGATAACGGTCATCGTCACCAACAACTGTAAGAGTTCTTATTGTATAACTAAAATATAAAAGATGCGTTCAGGGATACCTTTATGCATTATAACTTTAAGATTGTAAATAAACACACCTGGGTAGCATCAAAGTTTTGTACAACGGGTATGTTAGCGTCACACTGTCCTGGCAAGATGATTTGGCGGCCGGTCTGTTCCGGATAGTGGAAGCATGCGCTGTCGCTTTGGTCTACCGATAGGTAGAACTGCGGATATAGGACGCGGTTCGCAGAGATAACTGGTGCCATGACGTTTTGAGCTGTTTGGGACAGCTGTCGTGATTTACTATGCTTCGCGCTCCATACTGAAATGAAATGAAATGTCTTTAGTCAAGGTTGAAGTACACCTGACCTTCTTACGCCAGTTTGAAGGTAAGCGATCACCACCACTTGAGATTGGATTTGAAGGTAAGCGTTCACCACCGATTGAAATTGGATTTGAAGGTAAGCGATCACCACCGCTTGAGAATGGACTTGAAGGTAAGAGATCACCAACGCCTGAGATTGCGTTGCGCACCGCCGCTGCGTGGGCCGCGGGGACAATCTTTTTTTTATATATGTATGTTTATAATTTTCAAATTATGATATATACATTGAAATATTACAAATGTAATAATTCAATGTATCTGAAAGTACCTGGAGCGAGCAGTTCATTACCAGGGTATGTGATCTTTTAGATAATCACTGATATTGTAGTAACATTTAACACGCAACGTTCCTTAATATTTTTTTTTAATTTTTTTGACAGACATTTTTTTAATGTTTTCTTTAAGTCTATTGTAGAAGCGTATATAACCATTAAGGATTTGCTTATCCTTCTCTGCCTATAGAAAGAAATTGTTGGTTATAAGATAGCAAGTAATAGTGAACTACGAGTCTGCAAACTCTAGATTTGGTATTGCCATTGCTGCATTCGTACGACCAAGTGATATTTTTTTCGAATCAGAGGACAACAGGAAAATAATATTATAATAATTCTGTAGTTACCTTTATGGGAAACATTTCAATCATTCCTCAGATTTTATTTATTAAATTACAAAAAGGGATCGTATCAATTGCATACTGAAACAAGATGATGAGGATTCTGTAGCAGATTTTCTTACTTACCACGTCTATGTTCTTCATTGATGTTTTCGCACGAGTATAGTAGAGAATACGTTTCGTAATCTGTAGCAAGTACCCAGATATCTGAAAATATGATTTGTTTTAGCGAGCATTCTATATATATTTATTTCATTTTTAATGTATCAAATCGAATTATCAACTTGCAAAATATATAATTTTATGACAAATACTCATATGTTTCTTAAGCATAGATAGAAGCAGGCTGGTAAAAAAATAATCTTCTAATACTTTTCCTTCTTTCAACTTTTTAATTATTTTGAATTTGGAACACGTTTATTATTTTATAAACATCTTTTGATTGGTTGCCATTTCACATATATTTTTGTGTTCATTATGAAACAATAATAACTTAACTATTTCATAAAATTTATGTTGTGAATGGCGACAAGAAGGCTGGTTCTTTTCTCGCTCAAAGGTTAAGTATAACCATTCAGCGAGAAAATGCAGCTAGCGTTCTTGGAACCATGCCACGAGGAGTAAAGTTATTTGATAATTGTAATTAGATTAGTTTTATTGCTTTGTAAATATTTTGTTTTAAATCGATTAAAAAAAAGGTTCATTCTTAAATTACAATATGGAATGGGGTGTTAAAGAAAAGATTATTTCGGTGATCGCCTTGCACGAAGGGGGTATGGAGCCGTTGGTCATATTCCAAACACTTGAAATGCGAGAAAATGAAGATACCTGCTAGGACTCTGTTGCGTATTATAAAACAAGACCTGAAGGTCGGTACTAATCATCGATATATCAATCTTTACAATTAAAGATAGTGGAACGATCAAAACGCCTTCTGTTGAGTTACGCAGGTGAAAAGCATAGAAATATCCTCCTTACCGATGAAAAATAAAATCACGATTGGAGAACACTACAATAAGCAAAATTATAAAGTGTATACTCAGAATTCTATAGAAACTGCTCAAGTGGTCGGAAAGAGTCAACGTGGTCATCATTTTGCGTCAGTGATGGTTTGGGGCGTGTCTTATCAAGGATTCGCACAACTACATTTTTGTGAAAAAAGAGTGAAAACTTCAGCTAAAGTGCATCAAGATACAGTATTGGTTCGTGTTGTGAAACCTCTCAGCAATACACTTTTTAGAAATATACCATGGATTTTCCAGCAGCACACTGCACCTGGTCACTAGGCACGAACTACTTGGCTGGAAACCAAAGTTCCGGACTTTATAAGAGCTGAAGGCTGGCCCTCACCCAGCCCAGAACTCAACCCTTTAGACTTCAAATAACGATTAGTTTTAGAGGACATGGCCTGATCTAAATAACATGGCGGCAGTGAGTCATTTAAAAAATCTTTGGAGCAAGCTGTGGCTAAATTTCCCTTGGAATCAGTGCGTAAATGCATAGATGTGTGGCCAGACAGATTAAAGACCTGTATAAAAGCCAAAGGTGGCGATTTCGAATAGAATATTTTTATTAATGTTTTGTTAAGACTTTAAATAAAAAAAGCGCTGTTTCATAAAAAATGCATTTTCATTTGTAACGGAACTTATTGCTGGACTAGGTATAATTAGTTCTTATGGACTTGATATTAAATATGTGTCCTGTGTTCTATTATCCCTTACTAACTAGTTAATAGTAATGAAATGTTTATAAGCTTGACGTTCCTAAGTTTAAGCATTCTTTCACTCAGCTCGCTTGCATTAACTAAGTTGTTGCATAATTTCCCAATTTTAAAATCAACATAGATTTTGAATGGTTTCTATATTTACCGATGACGCGACCGTCGCTCAGTGTCTTCCTGAGTCTGCCGTCAGTGGTAGCGACGATAGTGCTGGTATTAACTTGGGCCGTTGTACCGAAAATGCTGGTATCGACGACTTGGTATTGGTTTCCAGAAAGACTGAAGTCGGCGCTGATGCAGTCGCCTGCGCTTCCATTGATGGGGTAACGCTCGATCTCGTGCCACCAGCCAAGGTACTAGAAAAATAATTTTCGAACGGTTAAAACTATTTTGCTACATATAGAATTTTGTTTAATATGTGCGAGCTTTGTTAAACTACCCAGTATTCATGATGATTGTTTAGTTCTACATTTTAAACATTTAATATAAACCCTTCAGCTAAATAGCTAGAGCAGGATTTTATTCGTAAAATTTGTATGTTGGTATTGATAGTATATTTCCAGCATAAATGATAATCTAAGCGCTTTCTTTACTAGAGAAGTATTTAAAGAAAGATATAATCTAGAAGTTGAGAGGTTACTCCATTTATTGAAGACTGTTAAGAAACAAATTAATAAACGATAAAACTTACCCTCTGGATGTCGAAATTCTGAACACCGGTGACATTCTCGCACTGTCCTCTAAATACGGGTGCTTCATTGTCATTGACTTCGGGAACGTAGAAGCAAGCATCGTCACTTTGGTCACTCGTTATGTAATACTCCTGGAGAAGACCTTGAGTATTGCTGATGATGTTGTTCATTACGTTGTCCGCTTCATTGCTAAGAGCACGTGTTCTGCTAAGCTTCCAGCTGTATACTGTATTATAGCAAGCATCATACATGTTAAGTTTTTTAGTTCACTTAAAATATAAGAACAAATAAGAAAATAGTTTTTTCATAATTTAATTAGAACACAGCTAAGCTATTGTCTGTTACTACATTATGTATTATTTACTACTACTCTGGAAATGGTATCCTTACACACTCTTTAAATTATTTCTAAAAATTTAATACATTCGCATATGCTATGGAAATAAATTTATGAGAATCAAACCTTGTCTAGTTCCATCAGGCATGTTGCGGCAGCTGTACACCAGCGCGTAGTTATCGTAGTCAGTTTCAAGAATGTAATAGTTGGCAACATTCACGACTGAAAATTAAAATGAATTTAAATTCCCTTAATACATCGCAGAATTTTTATTTTTTAGAATATTAAACTGATTATGACTAATAACCCTTTATAAATTCGTTTACATTTTTTTATTTAAAAATATTTTTTTTTCCTACCAAGCCAACATTAAGACCTGAACGCGAAGAATATTTATGTAGCAGATTTATTTAAAATCGATAACCGTTACATATATTACTATCCTTTTTTAATAATAATTTTATTAGTTTAGACAGTCTATTGGTTCATCTTAGAAGATTAGTTCGATTAAACCTTACAGGAAGCTATTATTAAAAAGTAATTGCTTACTTCCGTTAGCCAAGACAAACGTCACTTCTAAGACTCCGGTGCCGTCAGTCGACGATACCACAGCCGATCCGACCATAGTGTCCAATGTGCCATTGATCACTTCAGTGTTAACGACTTCCACGTTGTTAGCGCCGAGGTTATACTGAGCACGGCTGCACTCTCCTAGTTGGAACAATTGCGGGTAGCGGGCGATTTCGATCCATCTTCCTAGATACTGTAGACAGCAAAATGTGGATAAGAAACGGTATCAATAAAGCAGACGTTTTTTTTATATATATATTTTGAACATACAATTATTCAAACAGTATTTAATACGGCTATTTTAATAGAAAAATAAATCTTGAATATTCAATAAAAAATTATATTTTTAATTGTTTGAAGTGACTTCACAAAAATAGAAAAATTTCTTCAGAGGTTATCATAAAATCTTTCATGTATTGCAGTATGTGTGTGATATTGCAGATGATCATGGAAGTTATCCGCCATCACTTACTATCAGGTGGCCAACAATATTGTTCAGTTCATATATTTTATCAAAGAATATAAGTTAGTTAGTTTGTATTTGAACAATGGAAATAAAAAATGTTTTCTTACTCTGCCTGCATCGAAGTTGGCTTTACCACGGATGCTTTCGTCGCACTGTCCTCTTAGAGTGATGACCGGTGGTAATTGTTCGAATACTGGATAGTAGAAACATGCACCAGAGCTCTGATCACTATTATCATAATAGTTCTCGAATAAGTCCGTCGTGTTGGTGACAACTGCGTCTATAGCCTGGTTCGCTGCCTGCGAGAGTCCGGATTGAGTTCTACTGAGTTTCCAACTGAAGACTGTCAAAAATAATCTGGGTTAGAACATTTCTAATGCAGGCGCAAGTTATAGACAGTGGAGCGGTAAAGCTGCTCACCAGGGAAGGTACTACCGTTCTTCATCAGAACCCAACAAGGAAAAATATAAGTGATAAATGAAAGTGTTTTATGGATTATATCGCGTTGGCTTTCAAGCTCCCATCGATTCGATCAAATTTTTTTATTCTGATGATCGCCGTCATCATTATTTTAACTTTTGCTTTAATAAAATAAAAGAAAATTTAGATGTGCTTGTTTACGCTTAATGCTTATTCGATTTTTCTAGAACTGCATATAGGTGCAGCCCTTGAATATAGAGCATTACTAGCATTTATAACTTAACGTGTGATTAGCAGGCTTAGCTCAATTATAATATTTTACTATATAAATACATACTTTGTTTCCTTTGGTTGCCAAGGTCTCTGCAACTGAATAGCAACGCGTAACTAGTGTAGTCTGTGGCCAGGACGTAGATAGTAGAGTTAAAGAAAACTGAAATTAACATATTATGGTATAACTATTAACGAAATAATCAGGTAGTTCAAAACTTTAAGAACTTTCTTTTTGGAATAAAAAATATATTCATGGATTAAGATAAATGGAAGAAAATAAAATATTCCATGCATTGATATTATTATTTTTAAAGTTAAATACTACTCTTTTTGTTAACTTTTTTAATAATTTGTATTTAAGTATAAAATAGTTTATGGTTTTTAATTTTATTAATATAAACTTTTCTGGACGAACACATAAATCTTTAAAGATTAATTAAGGAGAAACCTATGATATGACTAATTAAAATTTACCTCCGTCACCACCGATGCTTCCGTTAAAGATGCCCCTGCCATCAAAAGAAGCTGTAGCTACTCCAGTAAGAGTTTTTAGTCTTTCGTCGTAGATGCTTGTTTGTGTTAAGCTGAAAGCATTTTGGCCTTCTACAACAAAGCTGCTAGCAGCACACTGTCCTGTCTGTAGATCAGACGGGAATCTGGCTGCTTCGTACCAGGTGCCAACGAACTGAAAAAGATATAAATCGTTGAGTTATCTTTTTTGTTTTTGAGACTTACGGAATATTAGACACTTTTAAATTAAACAACTTTACGGATTTTATCGCGGTTTATTTTTAAATTTTATTACCCGATGTTTAGAGTCGTTTACAGCAGTAGATCCTACCCGTAACCATGAACGCTGTAAAGGGTTCAAAAAATCCGTAAAGTTGTTTAATTTAAAAATCGTTAAGTAATCGTTATAATGACAACAATAATGTGATTGGATGTTGTATTTAGCTAACATTAAGGAAGTAGGCAGTATTGGCTAAAAGATATAAAGGCAAATTTGAGGTACATTTATATAAACCTCTAATTGTAATCCTTTTACTTTTAAATTAATTAAATAATAATGAAGGTTTAAATTCTTATTCATAATTATATTTATTGGGTTTTTAATCTTTTTGGAAAATATTGTACAAAAGCATCATCTTTTATTCAACATTTGAGTAGTGTAGATAAAATTTTGTTGGTATGTATATTATTAGGCGGTAAAACACAACATATTTAATACGACTACTGCTTTAGTTGAACTTGAAAGGCCGTCCACTCTCTACAAAACAACACTGTACATCGCTATTCAAAAAAAAAAATACTAACCGAGTTAACATTAAAGCCGGTAACAGCTTGCTGCTCTTCGCACACACCATTTAATATGACCGGACCACCATTGTTGTCTGGATAGTAGAAGCAATCCTCTTCAGTGTGACCACGCTCGACGAAATACTGCTGACGTAGAACAGGGATTGTAGCCATTACGTTGTTGATGACTTGATTTGCGGCCGCTGTAAGGCTTCTCTGTCTGCTGAGCTTCCAGCTGGACACTGTAAGAACACGATATAAATAATATCCTGCATGTTTTTAATTTGCATATACTATCTGGACAAACATATCTTAGATATGAATAACAACTCAGTGGTTAGTTGAAAAAATCTCAGGCTATATTTTAGAATTTAATAGAAAAAATATATACCTCGACGTCTTTCACTGCCTTCGTTAGAACATGAGTAAACCAAGGCGTAGCTATTGTAATCTGTTGATAGGACCCAATAGGGGGTGCTGATTGTGGCTGAAAATAAATAGAAAAAACATTACTTGAGAGGAATTCAAAACTAAATTGTTAAAAGTTTAGAACATACTAAGAATATAACTAACCATTAGTTCCGGCGATTGGGAAAGTAACTGTGAATTTTGCAGACCCATCTGTAGATGATGGGACTGCATTGGCTGTTATTGTGTCTAATTGTTGGTTGACGACCTGTGTGTTTAAAACAGCTACTCCCGCGTCAGTAAGGTTATATGAAGCAGTCGCACAACTACCATCTTGGAAGTTTTGCGGATATCCCTCGATATCGTACCACAGACCCATGTACTAAAATAAAAATAGGTACGTTATTATAGTTTTTGAACTGATAACATAACTGGAAATGCTGAGTATGAGTTGTTAGAAACTGACGTCCTTTTATCTAAAATATTTTAAGGACTTATTAGTCGTAACTCTACAGACTTTGTAGCCTTAACTCATTCTAAAACTCATGTATCTCATAGATCAGAGTGGTAGACATATTTTCTTGCGTCTTTGCACGTGCTTCACTCCTCGGCATTTGGTGAAATTTCACAAATATTTTACCTGTTGAAGATTGAAATTCGTAACGACAGGAATGCTTTCATCACACTGTCCAGGGAATATCACAGAAGTGGAAGAGTCGGGAGTGGGATAATAGAAGCAGCTATCATCAGTGTGTTGGATAGCCTGGAAGTATCTGTTGTCCAGCACGTTTATGTCAGCAATCACACGATTTATGTTCGTCACGGCGGTAGCTGTCAGCTGTCTAGTGCGACTAAGTTTCCAACTCCACACTGAAACAGAATATGCATTTATGAAGAATTTAAAATGAAATATTTTTCTATATACATTCAATAATCTGTTGTAGAAATGAGATAAATGAGAGGCTGATATGATTTGCAAGAGATATTTCAGATTGGGAATAGTGTGGTAAGATTTTTTATTAAAAAAGATGACAAAACGGTTAACGGTTCATCTGGTTTAGGCGATCCCGTCACTTTAGACACACACATCATCCGGAAAAGCGCAAGTTCGTTGGCAGTCTGGGAAATTGGATAAAATAGGTTTATTAAGAAGGATTGGTCGGAATCAAGAATTTGGAGAGAGAAGGACTGAGAAATAAATGAAAATGAAATTGTAGCAAGTGGTAGAGTATAACATCTATTCACAGCTTTTGCTGCAGTTCCACGACCGCGCCCGCCCTGGGAAGTACATCTCTCTATAAAGTTGGCATGAAATAAATTATGCATGACTTTTGGGGATGCTGGATGGCCATTTCTACCCTTTTCTTTTCCCACTCCTACCCTCTTCAAATCC
>JAOCPS010104898.1:0-15497 GCA_025505425.1 Graphium colonna | reverse complement strand
AAAAATAACATTGTATAACAAATTTGCCATCATATTCCTTTACTAGTTTGTATTTTAATTTAAGTATATCTTTAATGGCATTGTACGCCTAACCGGCAAGTTGTAGAGGTTTATTATACTATATATTGTCATCTTCTGTTCCTATAACTGAACAATAAATAAATGATTGATTGATTGATTGTATGGACGCGCTTTTCTCAGCAACTAATTGTAAGAAATAAAAAGTTTTTATAGTGTTCGAAATACAATTGACTGTTAAACGATAAATGTTATATAACACCAGATTTCAAACAAAAGCAACTGATAACATACAATTACTAATATGACGAGTCAACATAACACGGGTGTTTGTATAGATGCGCTTTTCTCAGGAACTGATAGTCCGAAATATAAAGTTTTCACAGTGTTTGGTAGCTTATCAATTGACAAACACATACATCTATATAACACCAGGTTTTTAACCAAAAGAGCGAATAATATACCATCAATATTATGGTAAGTCAACATAGCTTGGTTGTTGTATGGACGCGCTTTTCTCAGGAATTCATTGTCAGAAATAAAAAGATTTTACAGTGTTCGGTAGCCCATCAATCGACAAACGTTTACAGCTATACAACACTCCTTTTTGACAAAAAACAGCGGATCATGTACCATTAAAAATACGATAAGTCAACATCGCTTGGTTGTTTGTATGGACGCGCTTTGCTCAGGAACTAATAGTCCGAAATAAAAAGTTTTCACAGTGTTCGGCAGCTTATCAATCGCCAAATACATACAGCTATATAACACCCGGTTTTGATCAAAAACAGCGGATAATATACCATTAATAATATGGTAAGTCAACATAGCTTGGATGTTTGTATGGACGCGCTTTTCTCAGGAACTAACTGTCAGAAATAAAAAGTTTTTACAGTGTACGGTACTTATAAATCGCCGAACACATACAGCTATATAACACCCGGTTTTGAACATAAACAGCCGATAATATACCATAAATAACAAGATAATCCAACATAGCTGCGTTTTGTATGTACGCGCTTTTCTCAGGAACTAATTGTCAGATATAAAAAGCTTTAACAGTGTTCGACAGACCATTAATTAGTTAACGCTAAATGCTTTATAACACCAGGTATTGAACAAAAGCATCGGATAACATACAATTATTAATATGATGAGTCAACATAGCACGGATGTTTGTATAGACACACTTTTCTCAGGAACTAATAGTCCGAAATAAAAAGTTTTTACATTTTTCGGTAGCACAGCAATTGTCGAACGCTTCCGTATACATAACATCAGGTTTTGTCCAAAACAGCGGAATATATACCATTAATTACAGGGTAAGTCAACATAGCTTGGTTTTTGTATTAACGCGCTTTTCTCAGGAACTTATTATCCGAAATATAAAGTTTTTACAGTATTCGATAGCCCATTAATCGTTGAACGCTTACAGATTCATAACATCAGGCTCTGTCCAAAAATAGCGGATTATATACCATTAAAAACAGGGTAAGTCAACATAGCTTGGTTTTTGTATGGACGCACTTTTCTCAGGAAAACATTGTCAAAAATAATAAATTTCTACAATATTCGGTAGCTTATCAATCGCCGAAAAAGCGGATAATATACCATTAATAATATGTTAAGTCAACATAGCTTAGTTGTTTGTATGGACGCGCTTTTCTCAGGAACTAATTGTCAGAAATAAAAAGTTTATATAGTGTTCGTTAGCCCATTAATTGATTAACGCTAAATGCTTTCTAACACCAGGTGTTAAACAAAAGCAACGGACAACATACAATTAATAATACGATGAGTCAACATAGCACAACACCCGTGCTTACTTGTAGATGTGCTTTTCTCAGGAACTAATAGTCGGAAATAAAAAGTTTTTACATTTTTTGGTAGCCCATCAATTGTCGAACGCTTACAGCTTTGTAACACCATGTTTTGACCAAAAACATTGAATTATATACCATTAGTAATATGGTACATAGCTTGGTTGTTTGTATAGACGCAATTTTCTCAGGACCTAATTGTTCGATATAAAACGTTTTTACAGTGTTCGATAACCCATTAATCGTTGAACGCTTACAGATACATAACATCAGGTTTTGTCCAAAAACAGCGAAATATATACCATTAATAACAGCGTAAGTAAACATAGCTTGGTTTTTGTATTGACGCGCTTTTCTCAGGAACTAATAGTCCGAAATAAAAAGTTTTTACATTTTTCGGTAGCCCATCAATTGTCGAACGATTCCAGATACATAACATTAGGTTTTGTCCAAAAACAGCGGAATATATACCATTAATTACAGGGTAAGTCAACATAGGTTGGTTTTTGTATTAACGCGCTTTTCTCAGGAACTTATTCTCCGAAATATAAAGTTTTAACAGTATTCGATAGCCCATTAATCGTTGAACGCTTACAGATTCATAACATCAGGCTCTGTCCAAAACAGCGGATTATATACCATTAAAAACAGGGTAAGTCAATATAGCTTGGTTTTTGTATGGACGCGTTTTTCTCAGGAACTCAGTGTCAGAAATAAAAGGTTTTGACAGTGCTCGATAGACAATTAAATGTCAAACGCTAACAGCTGTATACCACCACTTTTTGAACAAAAACAACGGATAACATACAGTTAGTAATATGGTAAGTCAACACAGCTTGGTTATTGTATGGACGCGCTTTTCTCAGGAACTTATTGTCACATATAAAAAGTTTTTACAGGGTGCGACAGATGATTAATCGTTTAACGCTTGCAGCTACAGAAAATCAGGTTTTGACCAAAAACAGCGGATTGTATATCATTAATATTATGGTAAGTCAACATGGCTTAGTTTTTGTATGGACGCACCTTTCTCAGGAAAACATTGTCAAAAATTAAAAGTTGTTACAGTGTTCGGTAGCTTATCAATCGCGAACATATACAGCTACATAACACCCGGTTTTGATCAAAAACAGCGGATAATATACCATTAATTAATATGGTATGTCAACATAGCCTGATTTTTGTATGGACGCAGTTTTTTCAGGAACTTATTGTCAGAAATAAAAAGTATTTACAGCGTGCGACAGACCATTAATCGTTTAACGCTTACAGCTACAAAAAATCAGATTTTGACCAAAAACAGCGGATAATATACCATTAATAATATGGTAAGTCAACATAGCTTGCTTTTTGTATGGACACGCTTTTCTCAGGAAATCATTGTCAGAAATAAAATGTTTTAACATTGTCCGTTAGCCCATTAATTGCCTAACACTAACTGCTATATAACCCCAGGTTTCGAACAAAAACAACGGATAACATACAATTAATTATATGATGGGTCAACATAGCTTGGTTGTTTGAATGGACGCGTTTTCCACAGAAAGTAATTGTCCGAAATATAAAGTTTTTACAGTGTTCAGTGTTTGTTGATAAGCTACCTATCAATTACCGAACACAAACATCTATATAACACCAGGTTTTGAACAAATACAGCGGATAATATACCATTAATAATATGGTATGTCAACCTAGCTTGATTTTTGTATGGACAAGCTTTTCTCAGGAACTAATTGTCAGAAATAAAAAGTTTTTACAATGTTCGTTAGGACATTAATTGCTCTACGCTAAATGCGTTATTACACCAGGTTTTGATCAAAAACAACGGATAAGATACAATTACTTATATCATGGGTCAACATAGCTTCGTTGTTTGTATAGACGCGTTTTCTACAGAAAATAATTGTCCGAAATATAAAGTTTTTACATTGGTCGGTAGCCTATCAATCGCCAAACACTTACAGCTATATAACACCAGGTTTTTAAGAAAAACAGCTGATAATATACCATCAATAATATTGTAAGTTAACTCAGCTTGGTTCTTGTAAGGACGCCCATTTCTCATAAACTCAGTGTCAGAAATATAAAGTTTTGACAGTGTTTGATAGTCAATTAATTGTCAAACGCTAACAGCTGTATACCACCACGTTTTGAACAAAAACAACGAATAACATACAAATAATAACATGGTAAGTCAACATATCTTGGTTTTTGTGTGGACGCGCTTTTCTCAGAAACCCATTGTCAGAAATAAAAAGTTTTTACAGTATTCGATATTTCATCGCTTAACGCTAACAGCTACATACAACCAGGTTTTGACCAAAATCAGCGGATTGTATATCATTACTATTATGGTAAGTCAACATAGCTTGGTTTTTGTATGGACGCACTTTTCTCAGGAAAACATTGTCAAAAATAAAAAGTTTTTACAATGTTCGGTTGCTTATCAATCGCCGAACACATTCATCTATATAACACCAGGTTTTGAACAAAAACAGTGGATAATAAACCATCAATAATATGGTAAGTCAACATAGCTTGGTGTTTGTATGGACGCACTTTTCTCAGGAGCTCACTGTCAGAAATAAAAGTGTTTACACTGTTCGTTAGCCCATTAATTGTTCAACGCTAAATGCTATATAATAATTATCAATCGCCGAACACATGCAGCTATACAACACCAGGTTTTGACCAAAAACAGCGGATTATATACCATAAGTAATGTGGTACGTCAACATAGCTTGGTTGTTTGTATGGACGCGCTTTTCTCAGGAACTCATTGTCAGAAATAAAAAGTTTTAACAGCTATTGTTAGCCCATTAATTGCCTAACCTTAACTGCTATACAACACCAGGTTTTAAACAAAAACAAAGGATAACATACAATTACTTATATGATGGGTCAACATAGCTTGGATGATTGTATGGATGCGTTTTTAACATGAACTAACTGTCCGAAACATAAAGTTTTTACATTGTTCGATAGCTTTTCAATTTCCGAACACATACAGCTACATAACACCCGGTTTTAAACAAAAACAGAGGATAATATACCATTAATAATATGGTATGTCAACATAGCTTGGTTTTTGTACGGACGCGCTTTCTCAGAAACTCATTGTTAGAAATACTTTATATTTCTTTTACAGTGTTCCATAGCCCATAAATCTTTAAAGGCTTACAAGTATATATCATCAGGTTTTGTCCAAAAACAGCGCATTATATACCATTAATAATATGGTAAGTCAACATAGCTTGGTTTTTGTATTGACGCGATTTTCTCAGGAACTAATTGTCAGAAATAAAATGATTTTACAGTGTTCGATAGACCATGAATCGTCAAACGCTATCAGCTATATACCACCACATATTGAACAAAAACAGCGGATTATATACTATTAATAATATCGTAAGTCAACATAGCTTGGTTTTTGTATGGACGCGCTTTTCTCAGGAACTAACTGTCCGAAATATAAAGTTTTTACAGTGTTCGGTAGCCTATTAATCACCGAACACATACGTCTATATAACAACTGGTTTTGAACATAAAAAGCGGATAATATACCATTAATAATATGGTAAGTCAAGATATCTTGGTTTTTGTATGGACGCGCTTTTCTCAGGAATTAATAGTCAGAAGTATAACATTTTACAGGGTTCGATAGACCAATAACCGCTTAACGCGTTCAGCTACATAAAACCAGGGTTTGACGAAAAACAGTGGATTATATACCATTAATAATATGGTAAGTCAACATAGCTTCGTTTTTGTGTGGACGCGATTTTGTCAGGAAAAAATTATCAGAAATAAAAAGTTTTTACATTGTTCGTTAACCCATTAATTGCACAAACGCTATCAGCTATATACCAATAGGTATTGAACAAAAACAACACAAAACATACACTTACTAATATGGTTAGTCAACATACCTTGGTTTTTGTATGGATACGCTTTTCTCAGGAACTCATTTTCAATAATATAAATTTTTTACAGTGTTCGTTAGCCCATTAATTGCCCAATGATAAATGCTATATAACACCAGGTTTTGAACAAAAAAAAAGATAACATACAATTAGTATTATGATGACGCAACATAGCACGGGTGTTTGTATAGACGCGTTATTCTCAGGAAGTAATAGTGTGCAATATAAAGTTTTCTCATTATTCGGTAGCCCATCAATCGCCGAACGGTTACACCTATATAATACCAGGTTTTGACAAAAGCCAGCGAGTAATATACCGTTACTATTATGATAAGTCAACATAGCCTGGTTGTTTGTTTAGATGCGTTTTCTACAGAAACTAACTGTCCAAAATATAAAGTTTTTACAGTGTTCGGTAGCTTATCAATCGACGAACACTCACAGCTATATAACACCAGGTTTTGAAGAAAAACAGCGGATAATATACCATCAATAATATTGTAAGCTTGGTTCTTGTAAGGACGCGCTTTTCTCAGGAACTCAGTGTCAGAAATAAAAAGTTTTGACAGTGTTCGATAGACAATTAATTGTCAAACGCTAACAACTGTATACCACCACGTTTTGAACAAAAACAACGAATAACATACTAATAGTAACATGGTAAGTCAACAAATATTGGTTTTTGTATGGACGCGCTTTTCTCAGAAAGTCAATGTCAGAGATAAAAAGTTTTTACAGTATTCGATAGACCATTGACCGCTTAACGTTAACAGCTACATACAAACAGGTTTTGACCAAAATCAGCGTATTGTATATCATGTATTGTATATCACGTCAGCATAGCGTTTTTGGATGAACGCACTTTTCTCAGAAAAACTTTAACAAAAATAAAAAGTTTTTACAGTGTACGGTACTTATAAATCGCCGAACACATACAGCTATATAACACCCGGTTTTGAACATAAACAGCCGATAATATACCATAAATAACAAGATAATCCAACATAGCTGCGTTTTGTATGTACGCGCTTTTCTCAGGAACTAATTGTCAGATATAAAAAGCTTTAACAGTGTTCGACAGACCATTAATTAGTTAACGCTAAATGCTTTATAACACCAGGTATTGAACAAAAGCATCGGATAACATACAATTATTAATATGATGAGTCAACATAGCACGGATGTTTGTATAGACACACTTTTCTCAGGAACTAATAGTCCGAAATAAAAAGTTTTTACATTTTTCGGTAGCACAGCAATTGTCGAACGCTTCCGTATACATAACATCAGGTTTTGTCCAAAACAGCGGAATATATACCATTAATTACAGGGTAAGTCAACATAGCTTGGTTTTTGTATTAACGCGCTTTTCTCAGGAACTTATTATCCGAAATATAAAGTTTTTACAGTATTCGATAGCCCATTAATCGTTGAACGCTTACAGATTCATAACATCAGGCTCTGTCCAAAAATAGCGGATTATATACCATTAAAAACAGGGTAAGTCAACATAGCTTGGTTTTTGTATGGACGCACTTTTCTCAGGAAAACATTGTCAAAAATAATAAATTTCTACAATATTCGGTAGCTTATCAATCGCCGAAAAAGCGGATAATATACCATTAATAATATGTTAAGTCAACATAGCTTAGTTGTTTGTATGGACGCGCTTTTCTCAGGAACTAATTGTCAGAAATAAAAAGTTTATATAGTGTTCGTTAGCCCATTAATTGATTAACGCTAAATGCTTTCTAACACCAGGTGTTAAACAAAAGCAACGGACAACATACAATTAATAATACGATGAGTCAACATAGCACAACACCCGTGCTTACTTGTAGATGTGCTTTTCTCAGGAACTAATAGTCGGAAATAAAAAGTTTTTACATTTTTTGGTAGCCCATCAATTGTCGAACGCTTACAGCTTTGTAACACCATGTTTTGACCAAAAACATTGAATTATATACCATTAGTAATATGGTACATAGCTTGGTTGTTTGTATAGACGCAATTTTCTCAGGACCTAATTGTTCGATATAAAACGTTTTTACAGTGTTCGATAACCCATTAATCGTTGAACGCTTACAGATACATAACATCAGGTTTTGTCCAAAAACAGCGAAATATATACCATTAATAACAGCGTAAGTAAACATAGCTTGGTTTTTGTATTGACGCGCTTTTCTCAGGAACTAATAGTCCGAAATAAAAAGTTTTTACATTTTTCGGTAGCCCATCAATTGTCGAACGATTCCAGATACATAACATTAGGTTTTGTCCAAAAACAGCGGAATATATACCATTAATTACAGGGTAAGTCAACATAGGTTGGTTTTTGTATTAACGCGCTTTTCTCAGGAACTTATTCTCCGAAATATAAAGTTTTAACAGTATTCGATAGCCCATTAATCGTTGAACGCTTACAGATTCATAACATCAGGCTCTGTCCAAAACAGCGGATTATATACCATTAAAAACAGGGTAAGTCAATATAGCTTGGTTTTTGTATGGACGCGTTTTTCTCAGGAACTCAGTGTCAGAAATAAAAGGTTTTGACAGTGCTCGATAGACAATTAAATGTCAAACGCTAACAGCTGTATACCACCACTTTTTGAACAAAAACAACGGATAACATACAGTTAGTAATATGGTAAGTCAACACAGCTTGGTTATTGTATGGACGCGCTTTTCTCAGGAACTTATTGTCACATATAAAAAGTTTTTACAGGGTGCGACAGATGATTAATCGTTTAACGCTTGCAGCTACAGAAAATCAGGTTTTGACCAAAAACAGCGGATTGTATATCATTAATATTATGGTAAGTCAACATGGCTTAGTTTTTGTATGGACGCACCTTTCTCAGGAAAACATTGTCAAAAATTAAAAGTTGTTACAGTGTTCGGTAGCTTATCAATCGCGAACATATACAGCTACATAACACCCGGTTTTGATCAAAAACAGCGGATAATATACCATTAATTAATATGGTATGTCAACATAGCCTGATTTTTGTATGGACGCAGTTTTTTCAGGAACTTATTGTCAGAAATAAAAAGTATTTACAGCGTGCGACAGACCATTAATCGTTTAACGCTTACAGCTACAAAAAATCAGATTTTGACCAAAAACAGCGGATAATATACCATTAATAATATGGTAAGTCAACATAGCTTGCTTTTTGTATGGACACGCTTTTCTCAGGAAATCATTGTCAGAAATAAAATGTTTTAACATTGTCCGTTAGCCCATTAATTGCCTAACACTAACTGCTATATAACCCCAGGTTTCGAACAAAAACAACGGATAACATACAATTAATTATATGATGGGTCAACATAGCTTGGTTGTTTGAATGGACGCGTTTTCCACAGAAAGTAATTGTCCGAAATATAAAGTTTTTACAGTGTTCAGTGTTTGTTGATAAGCTACCTATCAATTACCGAACACAAACATCTATATAACACCAGGTTTTGAACAAATACAGCGGATAATATACCATTAATAATATGGTATGTCAACCTAGCTTGATTTTTGTATGGACAAGCTTTTCTCAGGAACTAATTGTCAGAAATAAAAAGTTTTTACAATGTTCGTTAGGACATTAATTGCTCTACGCTAAATGCGTTATTACACCAGGTTTTGATCAAAAACAACGGATAAGATACAATTACTTATATCATGGGTCAACATAGCTTCGTTGTTTGTATAGACGCGTTTTCTACAGAAAATAATTGTCCGAAATATAAAGTTTTTACATTGGTCGGTAGCCTATCAATCGCCAAACACTTACAGCTATATAACACCAGGTTTTTAAGAAAAACAGCTGATAATATACCATCAATAATATTGTAAGTTAACTCAGCTTGGTTCTTGTAAGGACGCCCATTTCTCATAAACTCAGTGTCAGAAATATAAAGTTTTGACAGTGTTTGATAGTCAATTAATTGTCAAACGCTAACAGCTGTATACCACCACGTTTTGAACAAAAACAACGAATAACATACAAATAATAACATGGTAAGTCAACATATCTTGGTTTTTGTGTGGACGCGCTTTTCTCAGAAACCCATTGTCAGAAATAAAAAGTTTTTACAGTATTCGATATTTCATCGCTTAACGCTAACAGCTACATACAACCAGGTTTTGACCAAAATCAGCGGATTGTATATCATTACTATTATGGTAAGTCAACATAGCTTGGTTTTTGTATGGACGCACTTTTCTCAGGAAAACATTGTCAAAAATAAAAAGTTTTTACAATGTTCGGTTGCTTATCAATCGCCGAACACATTCATCTATATAACACCAGGTTTTGAACAAAAACAGTGGATAATAAACCATCAATAATATGGTAAGTCAACATAGCTTGGTGTTTGTATGGACGCACTTTTCTCAGGAGCTCACTGTCAGAAATAAAAGTGTTTACACTGTTCGTTAGCCCATTAATTGTTCAACGCTAAATGCTATATAATAATTATCAATCGCCGAACACATGCAGCTATACAACACCAGGTTTTGACCAAAAACAGCGGATTATATACCATAAGTAATGTGGTACGTCAACATAGCTTGGTTGTTTGTATGGACGCGCTTTTCTCAGGAACTCATTGTCAGAAATAAAAAGTTTTAACAGCTATTGTTAGCCCATTAATTGCCTAACCTTAACTGCTATACAACACCAGGTTTTAAACAAAAACAAAGGATAACATACAATTACTTATATGATGGGTCAACATAGCTTGGATGATTGTATGGATGCGTTTTTAACATGAACTAACTGTCCGAAACATAAAGTTTTTACATTGTTCGATAGCTTTTCAATTTCCGAACACATACAGCTACATAACACCCGGTTTTAAACAAAAACAGAGGATAATATACCATTAATAATATGGCAAGTCAACATAGCTTGGTTTTTGTATGGACGTTCTTTTCTCAGGAACTCATTGTCAGAAATAAAAAGTTTTTACAATGTTCGATAGCCTATTAATCGTTGAACGCTTACAACTACATAACACCAGGTCTTTACCAAAACAGCGGATTATATACCATTAATAATATGGTATGTCAACATAGCTTAGTTTTTGTACGGACGCGCTTTCTCAGAAACTCATTGTTAGAAATATAAAGTTTTTACAGTGTTCCAAAGCCCATTAATCTTTAAAGGCTTACAAGTATATATCATCAGGTTTTGTCTAAAAACAGCGCATTATATACCATTAATAATATGGTACGTGAACATAGCTTGGTTGTTTGTATAGACGCAATTTTCTGAGGAACTAATTGTCCGAAATAAAACATTTTTACAGTGTTCGATAACCCATTAATTCTTGAACGCTTATAGATACATAACATCAGGCTCTGCGGAATATATACCATTAATAACAGGGTAAGTCAACATATCATGGTTTTTGTATGAACGCGCTTTTCTCAGGAACTTATTCTCCGAAATATAAAGTTTTTACAGTGTTCGATAGCCCGTTAATCATTGAACGCTTAGAGATTCATAACATCAGGCTCTGTCCAAAAAAAGTGGATTATATACCATCAAAAACAGGGTAAGTCAACATAGCTTGGTTTTTGTATGGACGCGCTTTTCTCAGGAACTCACTGTCAGAAATAAAAGTGTTTACACTGTTCGTTGGCCCATTAATTGTTCAACGCTAAATGCTATATAACAATTATCAATCGCCGAACACATGCAGCTATACAACACCAGGTTTTGACCAAAAACAGCGGATTATATACCATTAGTAATGTGGTACGTCAACATAGCTTGGTTGTTTGTATAGACACAATTTTCTCATGAATTATTCCTCCGAAATAAAAAGTTTTTACAGTGTTTGATAATCTATTAATCGTTGATCGCTTACAGTTACATACCATCAGGTTTTGGCCAAAAACAGCGGACTATTTACCATTAATATAAGGGTAAGTCAACATATCTTGATTTTTTATGGACGCTCTTTTCCCAGTAACTCATAGTCAGAAATAAAAAAAAAAATATAGTGTTCGGTTGCTTATCAATCGCCGAACTCATACAGCTATATAACACCAGGTTTTGAACAAAAACATCGGGTTATATACCATTAGTAATATGGTTAATCAACATAGCTTTGTTTTTGTTTGGACAAGCTTTTCTCAGGATCTCATTGTCAGAAATAAAAAGTTTTTACACTGTTCGTTAGGCCATTAATTGTTCAACGCTAAATGCTATACATAAATTATCAATCGCGAACACATGCAGCTATATAACACCAGGTCTTGACCAAAAACAGCGGATTATATACCATTAGTAATATGGTACTTCAACATAGCTTGGTTGTTTGTATGGACGCAATTTTCTCAGGAACTAACTGTCCGTAATGAAATGTTTTTTCAGTGTTCGATAACCCATTAATTGTTGAACGCTTTCAGCTACATATCATCAGGTTCTGGCCAAAAACAGCGGATTATATACCATTAATAAGGGGTAAGTCAACGTATCTTGGTTTTTGTATGGACGCTCTTTTATCAGGAACTCATTGTCAGAAATAAAAAGTTTTTACAATGTTCGATATACCATTTATCGTTGAACGCTTACAGTTACATAACATAAGGTTTTGACCGAAAAATGCGGATTATATACCTTTAATAATATGGTAAGTCAACACAGCTTGGTTTTTGTATGGACGCGCTTTTCTCAGGAACTCATTGTAAGAAATAAAAAGTTTTTACAGTGTTCGATAGACCATTAATTGTTTAACGCTAAATGCTATACAACACCAGGTTTTGAACAAAAGCAACGGATAACATACAATTACTTATACGATGAGTCAACATAAAACGGGTTTTTGTATAGACGCGCTTTTCTCAGGAACTAATTAGTCCGAAATAAAAAGTTTTCGAATTGTTCGGTAGCCCATCAATTGCCGAACGCTCAGCTTTACAACACCAGGTTTTGACCAAAAACAGCGACTAATATATGGTTACTATTATGATAAGTCATCATAGCTTGGTTGTTTGTATAGACGCGCTTTTCTCAGGGACTCAGTGTCCGAAATAAAAAGTTTTCACAAGGTTCGATAGACCATTAATCGTTTAACGCTTACAGCTACATCAAACCAGGGTTTGACCAAAAAAAGCGGATTATATACCATTATAAATATGGTAAGTCAACAAACCAAAGTTGTTTGTATAGACGCCCTTTTCTCAGGAAAACAGTGTCAGAAATAAAAAGATTTTACAGTGTTCGATAGCCAATCAATCGACAAATGCTTACATATATACAGCACTAGTTTTTGAGAAAAAACAGCGGATTATGTACCATTGATAATACGGTACGTCAACATGACTTGGTTGTTTGTATGGACGCGCTTTTCTTAGACACTAACTCTCAGAAGCAATAACTTTTTACAGTGTTCGATAGCTTATCAATCGCCAAACACATACAGCTACATAACACTAGGTTTTAACCAAAAACAGCGGATTATATACCATTAATATTATGGTTAGTCAACGTAGCTTGTATTTTAGATTAACCGTTAGGTGGCGTTGCGTATTTAACTGTACTTGTGATTAAATTCAATTTAAAAATATTCAGAGCTATTTGTGAAGAATGATTTTGTTACATTACGTGCAATACACTACAATTCACCAGTGACATTGTTGTGTCGTGTCAAATACAAGTGACGGCGACTGAATTCCAAAACAAGATAAGTAACCCAAGAAAAATTTAAGTAAAAAGTAAAAAGACGATTTGAATAAAATCGTTAAATGATATTAGTTTGTACTATTCGACAACAGATGCCGCTAAAGAATTGTTGACCAATTCAATAAAGTCTTATTTAATCTGTGACATTTGAACAACTCCATAGAACATTTTGTAACTAATCGGCAACAGAGGGCACTGCCTTTTGGGTTCAAATTTAATATGGATTCCATTAATTAAAATAACCCTTTTTTAAATAATAAAGCCCAACATTAAAAATTAATTTTCGCTTCTTATTCCTGAGAAGGCTACTAGCTTTACAAAAACGGTCATTATAATTATTACATCGAGCACCTATTGATAGTAATATCGCCTCTGGTACAAACGGGTTCTCACGGTTTAAAAGTACGCTGATATAAGCAAATTCACGACGTAAAGATAATGATAAAAGCTGTCAAATTCAGCCATTACTGTCACGAAATTGCCGCCCTTAACGATAGTCCGCGTTTTAACAAACCCCCGGGAGTGTCTTGGGCCCGAGCGAGGGTAATGTTTATAGCTCCCATCGAGTATTTTAACCCTTTCGACCGAAACAACGGACACGGTCTTTTGTTTTTAGATGCCACGCTACGTGGAATTCGGTATTTTACCTGGGAAGCCGTAAAATCGCATACGCGATTCTTTTTATAGGATCATTTTGGGTAAGAACATTTGCGCGTTGCCGTATCTGCGCTTGGAGAAGTTAAATTATGAGGGCATCGTTTCAAAAAAGTTTTGCGAGTGTATATATTGTTGATGATACATGATTTCAAGGATCTATTTTGCAAAATTGTGTTTATATTTATCTTATATTGCAATACGAGAACGGATTGACAAGTTTTTTTTCTGATAATAACTCATTAAAATATTTGCGATGTTTAACGAAATATAAATATTTGAAATAGGAGATAACTTTCAATGGAAAATAAAATATAGTTATTTTTTAACATCGCATAGTATAATGCATTTTTTGGACTTTCTTATCTTAACAGTAATCAAGCTATTAATAGTATAAAATAAAATTTACAATGTATTAAACGAATAGCAACATGTAGCGTAATATACTTATGTGGACAGAAGTGGCTACTGTCTGACCACTTGCATGTCAATAATTTTTAATGATAATAATAGACTAAAACCCTGGCCCCCTTACAAAACGTAGACTAACGAAAGTACCGTACTAAAAACATTCTAAATCAAGTGAAAAGATATTTTTTATAACAAAACTAGGTTTTTCTCCGTTATACTGGTATCATCTTTAGTACTGTATATATTCTTATGATGAAAATACCGTAAATAATCAAGTTTAAATTATGAATAAGATTAATGTTGTTTAATACCGGTACTAACGTTAGTCCACATTTTGGAATAAGGTGGTGGATGTTTCTGTATCTTAGCTATCCATACTTTTCTTATAATCTAAACATGTAGCAAGCGTGATTCGGTTACAGATGTACAATTCATTAAAATTATTATTTTGCATCATGTTTAGTTTGAAAAAAATACCGAGGGAATTGCACTAACATATATCACAAATAAATATACAAAAATCTAGATCTAATACAATCATCTTTAGGTCATACAAATACTTCTTCGGCTGAGAATCGAACCAAGATCAGCTATTTTGCAACGGCGCCGATTGGTCATCCAGTTACTATATATAAATGTAAACATCCTTAAGATCATAAAAGAGTGTATTTCTTTGCAAGTAGATTTATTCCAGTAAATTCTTTTTAAACCAAATTTAGAATTGCAAAAAATTAAAAACTATCAGAAAAGATCATTAATATTAAATGAAAGGGCAAGTGATTATCATTATTTTTCTTTATTCGTCGAATATATAAAATGTGATAAAGAGGAATGTGTATTAAAATAAATGTAACATAATTCATTGCATGTATTATAATACATACATACATATATACAGGTGATAGAGCATAACATCCTTTCACAGCTTTTGCTGCACTTTTAAGGCCACGCTCGTCCGGGGAAGTACCACCGCCCTT
>JAOCPS010104787.1:0-15500 GCA_025505425.1 Graphium colonna | reverse complement strand
AGAAGTGTTTAAGCTATATAGTTTGCCACCTATCGAATGCGCAAAAACAACTGTAAATAAAATTATTTTGACTCTGTAATGTTTTATGAAAATAATACCGATATTTACGTTGTATCCCTTCACGGTTAATTAAATAAATATATCTCACAAGAATACACAAATAGGAGGTTCTTAAAAAATAAGGTACTATTGGAAACGCAAAACACGCTACCAAGAGAACTAAGTAGACATCAGGCTTGCCCCATTTTCCCATCCAAGCCAAATACTACCAAGTACCAAATATTAAGCTGTGACTCCAAAGATGTTGAAAAGCGACATTTGGTAAGAAAGTTATCTTAGAAAAGATCAAGGTTTTGTTATAGAATACACTTGGTACGAAAAAGGATACACTGACAAATATCTTCACATTTAATGATAATTTCTTATATAAAAATGAGAGACAGTATACTACTGCAGTTTTTCTAGACATATCTGAGGCATTTGATTTTATTTTTCACGATCTGTTATTAGAAAAAATGAAAAGAAAGATCAAAAAAAATCATCAGAGTTATCTGTTGTCTTACTCCATACACGTCGTGTAAACATTTTTTTTAGTTTCTTAGGGATTCTGCTCGTACCATGTTCATCTATCTCAGAAATTTCAAAATTTATAAAACAGCATCAGGAAACCGTGGACGGTATAAAGAGGGTACAACAATTATTAACAAATTACCTGAATACATTATAGAGCAACCGTTTTTATAATACAATAAAGACCTGCGTTATTGGCTTATGAAACAAAGATTCCATTCAATAAGAGATTTTAGAGATCATAAGGAGTAAGTTATTTGGAATTGCATTGATGTATGTTAAAAAATATGCTAAGGTAAAAAAAACAATATACATATTTGCGTGCTATTATATAATGGCTGAACTTGGCACTTAAATACAGCAAATCATCTTGTTTCAACAGTTCAAAAGCAAATACAACAATAATAAAAAAATATGTGACAAGATATCTCATCTGGCTTGCGTCTAAACATATGTATTAAATTTTTATAATATACATAACAAAATATATTACATCTACATCGCGCGTACGAAGTACATTTGTTTTTGTAAAATTAACATGATTTATTGCTAAAAGTGAAGTGCGCAGTTAAAACTACAAATTACGTTAATTTATTTGTTGAACAGTTGTGTATAAAATGCAAAAATCATCAAAACTATTTCGTGTCTCATTGTTTTGATATTTATCTACACCTGGCCAAAAATAAATAAACGAGTGATTATCCAGTTAGTACTTACAAGGAATACATGTTTTTAACAATACTACACAATGAATACGTGGTATAATTTGACGTTTTTTTGCTTTAAAAGCGTTCAGACCCGAGTTAGAGTATAGTGCGATATCCCTTACTTATGGTTTCTTTAAATTGAATTGTAAAAATAGTTTTATGTTCGGCTTATAAACGGTTATAAACGGAACGGTTTTGGTTACACATAAGCGAATCTCATGTACTATTTCAAAGTGTGATCAGCGGTTTCAGAAAAGTGACTGATAACAGCAACACGTCTATAAAATAGAAAGGCAAGTCAATTAGCTAACCAACTGTCATCCAATCCTACTGAGCAGCTTGTGAATTTAGAGAACATTGAAAAAGTTTTAAACAAAACATTAGACCAGAAGCTAACTGGTTAACAAAAAAATAAGATTTTGTCTCAATTATTCGGACAGAAATTGATAAGGTTATATGGGATTTAACTAAAACCACATACTTTCTTTAAGAAGAACAATCTGAAACTAGTGTAGAATTAAAACACGCACAAAAGATTATTACCGTCTTGCAAAAACAAATAAATAATTTAACAAACGAAATTAGTATATTCCAAAAGAAATTGAAAGTCCAGAAAGCAGAAGTTGTAGAAATTCATGCGGTCGCTGAATGAAAATAAGAGAAATTGATTTCAATTATTAAAAAGCTTTGTAAAAGACCGTTTCTATGCCACCTGACATAGAAATTACACATTTTCATCGAGTGGCTGAGATGAACCCATTATCTTCAAGTCCGCACAATATACTATTATCTCTCCAAACACCACGACAGTGATAATATAATTTCTTTGTTCTCTTTGTTTAAAATATTCGGCGATACAACAAACGTTACACCCGAGATAGATTAAATGCGAGACATCTTGAAATGGATTTTTTTTATTTTTTAGTCACTTGGATTTGAATTGTAATTTAAATTAAAATATGTTTTTTATTATCAGAATGTTAACAGATTTGATGATGATAATCCTTCCGACCGATTACAGCTATGGCGACCACTTCTACTCTTAGTTGGTTCAGCGCTCATGCGGCCGGAGATGGCTAATATAGCCAATTTTCGCAACGATACCTCGCTTACAATAAGGGCACGTGAGGACGCCGATATGATAAATATGGTTGATGGCGGTAGGAGGATGGGCTTTAAGTTTATCGCGTTTCGCATTATGGTCTGCTTTACTCTGATCACTAAATTCGCGGACTCGCCTCTTTATAGTTTCTCGCTATTCTGGGTGCTGTGCTGCCAAGGCTTCCCACTGAGAGGGCTCTATGTTGAATCTTTTCATGTGTCGTATCTAAACCTTTTTTATATCAAAGGAGCTGTCCACCATGTTTTCGCTTTCTCCTATTCTAATTCAGAATAAAAGATGCGCTTCGCCATTCTTTCCTCCGCCATAAGTGATACGTGACCACACTACCAAAAATTCTGACACATTAAATAGTCCTTAATGACGCCAACATTGGCTTGTCACAAAACTTCGGTATTACTAACTCGAAAGGACCATCTGATCTTCATTTTGGGAAACACCATGTCTCGGAGGAGTACAGTATATTTGATAGCACAATATCCATGTAAATTGTTATATTGGTTGCTAGCTTAAGGTTGTGGGAGCAGAAGCCCTTGGCACGCAGCATCTCTGCATCAAGGCCACACTTAGATGTAATAGTGCTCCCCAGATATCGAAATCTATTGATCTATTTCTATAAAAAAATACGGCAATCTAAGAAATTAAGATACATTTACTTTCATTTACTACTAGCAAGATCAAAAAAAATAATGTCTAAATTTTACCGCCAATTTATATCCTCCATAGAAAACGCAGTCAAAAGTGATAATCGATAATTTTGGAGGTATTTACAGGGTAAACGTATGTCCAAGTCAATTACGGTAAGAACATTTCAGAAATGTTTTCTAAATATTTTGCTTCCGTGTTTGAAAATGGATAACGTGCAGGCTTTAAATGTAATGGCGAATGTAAAACTGTAATGTGAAGAAGTCGTTAAAAAATACGACACGTTGATATAAAAAAGGATCGGATCCGGACGGTGTTCCACCAATATTTATTAAAACTTCTTATGAGGATTTAACTAAACCACTTTTCATAATATTTAATAAATCACTCAAAGAAGATTTTTTTAGCTCATAATTGGAAATTATCCCATGTGATACCCGTCCATAAATCTGGTGACAAAAGTAAATGTAAAAACTATCGACTAATAAATATTCTCCATGTGCTTACAAAAATTTTTGAATCTCAAATATATCCAAACCTATTCTTTCTGAACAACAGCATGATTTCAATTCTAATAAATGTTAACAAATTTATTAGACCTTCAAAATTTTGTTAGTGGTGCATTGGAATAGCAAAAGCAGGTGGACTATATTTATACGGACTTTTCAAAGGTTTTTGACAAGGTTAACTATTCGATTTTATGCATGAAGCTTAAATGATACGGAATACATGGTGATCTTTTGCGTTGGATCGTATCTTTCTTAGCTAATCGAAGTCAAATAGTCACGATAAAAGGATCCGTTGATTGCAATATTCGGAGTCTCACAAAGTTCACATTTGGGTCCATAAGGTAAGAACGACCCGTAACTAGAGTTTTGATTGTGGTTATTTGGGCAGGTAAAATGTAGTAACGTAGTAAGTAACAGCCTATTTTAAAACGTCCCACTGCTGGGCAAAGGTCTCCTCTAGACAGAGGGTATAGGGTTTAGTCCACCAAGCGACCCAAGTGAGGATTGGCGGACTTCACATAACTCAGAAATATAATTTCTTTGATATGCAGGTTTTTTCTCGCGATGTTTTCCTTCACCGTAGAGCACGGGGTAAATCAGCACTTAAAATTGCAATGAAAATTTACAATTTCATTGGTGCCGGCACCGGGGATCGAACACAGGTTCGCTTGGAGTAAACATATAGAAGGCGAGCGCCCGTATATAATAGTACCTTAACTTTTTAAAATTATAAACCTCAATTTTTTTATATGTTCTTCAGGATATCTTAAGAAATTACGTTATTCATTGCCGGACATGTTTAACTGTTGCTACCCCTTGCCAGACACCCCTAAACTGTACTAAACTATAATTATACTTTCGTTATAGAATAAAAGATGAATTTTAAATATGTTATTTGGAGGCCTATGAAAATGTTACCTCGATACCCGGACAGTTTCAATGGTTTTTACATCTTGCCAGACACATTGAAAGTTAGCTGTAGGTGTGAGTGAGATAGGGTATTTAGTCTATTGCGATCTTTTAAGATATTTAATATAAAAATTATTTTCTAAAGTTCGTTACAATGTTACACAAAGTGGAAAATATTATAAAGCACAAAAAAAGTATTGTTACATGTTTAAAAAAATATTTAATTGCTTTTATAATTTTCCTTATTGTCGTCGATATTTTCATTATCTTCGTCGTCATTAGGATTTCAGTCGATAACTTGGTCATCATCATTATCGCCTTCGTTCTTAATATTTCGGAAACTGATGAGTTTCCGAAATATTAAGAAAGTTTATACCATTATAAATAATTAAAAATTATATAAGTATAATAATTTGTTATAAAAGTTGCATACCTGATTGAGTTTTGAGCGAATCACTAAGATAACTTGGTAGTTTGTCTCCTTCAAGCCATTTCAGGTGGTGCTTGTCATCTTTAAATATCCAGCCTTTATTATCTGGTCGATTAGAGGTCGAATTTTTTAGATAAACATTACTAAAAATTGTTCATATGTGATTTGCTCTCAGAAATGCTGCAATAACTGGTTTTTGTAAGGTGGTAGGTTGCCTCAAAATTTTGCAATTTTTTTCGGTCAAAAGCTTAGTTTTCATCGGAGACTATATTCGAGTCGATAGATATTTGAAATCGCTCAGCATCAACATCACTTACATTACGGATATTGTAAACATTGCATATAAATCTCTAAATAATACATTTATCTCTAAATAATGTTTTGCTGTTAATTTAAATTTTTAATTAATTCGGTGTTACCGAAATTCTTGAAAGCTTCCTGGTACTCTGGATATTTTTTTAATGTTTTGTATGGTTTTAATTTTACATTTTTGAAAAATTAAGGATTAAAACCATAACCCATGATGGCATGAAATCCAGGTAAGCTTTGATAAATTAACTGCCCTAATTCTGCATATATTTGGTTAGATCTATATATTCTGAATTGTTGCCAGTACCAGTAAGCATCCGAAGAACCGAATCACTTTTAAAGTAATGTTACGAAGCATTATAACCGCAATATCGGTATCATCAGTTCTGATTACTATTTCTGCTGGATGGTTGATGCTACGTGCATGGTATGTTATTTTCGTATCTGCTTCCTCATGTACTATGAATTACAGCTCTTCATCGATCCTTGAGAGCTTTGTTAGAATTATTAACAGTGAAGAAATGACATTTTCTGAAACTGACGCAATAAATGGAACCACTTCATCAATAACCCAATGTAAAATAAAAAAAGAACCAGAGCTTCTTTAAAATTTAAATTTTCAACTCTTTCGCGTTATCACTTATCGAATTTGCTCAGGTCCAGCTTAAGTTTACTCTAATTGTGCAGATTCTAACTGTTGATAATGGTCATAATATTCGATTTATGGAGAAAAGTATTGATCAAATATCACGTCCATTCTCGATGCTTTAAGTTTTTTTGTTACAAAAAAAAAAATAACAAGCAATTTCATGATCATTATTACTGGAATCCCTTATGGTTTGAATATGTGCATGTTGTTGTGATTCTAATTATTCATAAATTAAACTTGAATGGGATGTTGTTCGAGACTGTAAGTTAGATGGTTCAGTGGTCAACTGGTCTAAGGTCAAAGAGTTGTTGTCTGTAGGTATACTGGACGTGTTTTTGGTAAATCACTTTTATTTGTCAATTTTTTAGGTTCAGAAGTTAAATATTCTTCTATGAGCCCAGTCAGTGCTTTGTAACATCCCCGATGATAACCACACTCTTTAAATCAACTGGTAAAAATTATATCTTCATGTTACGTTTTTTTCGTACTTTTTAATGTTTGCTCCGGGAACAATATTAGTTTACCATCACTTTTTTTCACAACCGAAACAAATTAACACATCTCCCATGACAACATCTTTTATTAGTTTTTTTAGTTAAAAGTTTACTTTTCTTCCACAAAAAAACTAGATAAGTGTAGTATTTTAAACGTTGGTTGCACCCATAACAATTCAATACATAATACACAATACCCCACAAACGACAGATGATGCGCAGTAAAAGATAAGCAACCTATCTCACTTACATCTACAGCTAATTCCCAATGTGTCTGGCAAGATGTAAAAACGAATAAAACTGTCTAGTTATTGAGCTAACTTTTTTTTATAGGTCTCTCAGTAACATATTTAAAATTCAGCTTTTATACTATAACGAAAGTATAAATATAATTTTGTACACTTTAAGGGTGTCTGGCTAAGGGTGGCAACTGTAAATAGTGTTCGGCAATGAATAACGTGATTTCTAAAGATATCCTGAAGAACATGTAAAAAAGCTATATACTTTAAATAATTTAAGGTACTGTTTAACCTTCCCAAATAACCACAATTGAAACTTTATAGTCGCGGGTCGTTCTTACCTTTGTTGGAGACATACACAGAGAAATTTTCAGCTTCTCTACAATAACGAAAGTCTGGCTGTCGTTGGCTCTTGCTCTATTTAAGATTATTTTTAAAGTTACAATAAACCATGACTAAATACCTAAAAAGTTTACTTTCGAGAATGTTTTTTCCTTTTTTTTGATTTATAAAACTACTGAACAGATTTTTTTGAAAAAATTATAGGACCATTTTGAAAATACAAGGGGTACTTCAGTTCCAAAAAAAATTTTGAAAACGGATTATAAGGCGGATATCGTGCAAACATATGAGAACCTTTTCCTTTTATAAAGTCGGTTAAAAAACTATTCATAGTTATGATGTAAAACTAATCCCTTTCGCAATACTTACGAGAGACCAATTTAACCAATACCAACCAATTTAATAGAACGACTATTCGTGCAGGGAGGAATGGAAGATAATAGATTACGTACCAATGCGCTGGACTGACCACGTTAAATCTGCGTTAGTGAGCTGCGTATCTAATTGTGCTTGACAGTCCACCAACAGGTAGAGGTCGCGGGAGATCGTGTGGAGAGCTGTTTCCACCTAAAGATGACCACGACGACATTGGCAAGAGTGAAACGACAAAGAAGAAGAAGAATATTCTACAGATACGGTTTTTGTCTTAATGTAAAAGTATGAATGGAACTAGTGGGGTTTTACTGCAGTGATTAAAATGTCGAGCCATATATCTTCTGTCATATAAAAAAGAAACTATTAGACCGATCTCCATAAAATTTTTATGGTATCACCTCGTAATTAATAAAAAAAAGAATTTTCAACATCAGTTTATAGCTTGCGGAGAAATTTCACATACATAAAAAACCATGTTGTTGTGATATAGAACCTTTTATTTTTTAAAGTCAGTTGATTAAATTTTTATACTTACAGAGTCACGACAATCAGTGAGAGTGAAATAATGATTATGTAGGGTTGAGATTTCGTGTAATGAATGTTTTGGTGCCTGTAGTGAAAGGAACAAGATTTTTTTTGAGTTTAGGAGGTATTAGAGTTATCTAAGGTCGCCTTCTAAGAGGTTCGAGGTAATCAATACGATTTATAGGAATAGATAAGTTGAAGTATTGCGACGGAAGCCTTCATATTTTTTGAAAAGTACAGATATATGTTGTTGTTTTATAATATAAAACATCTTTAATCGAAGAATATTACATAAAAAATAACACGTAGTCACGTCATTCTCGTTATAGTTTTAAATTTAATATTAACAAATGTTTTTTTACCCAACGATAACTTTTTTCTAAATACTAGAAATATTATTGTAATATTAACCAATGATTGTTTACAATTTTGCTTAAAATATCTAAGAAAAACACGTTTAGTTAGAGAAAGGGATAGAGAAAGGCACTACGCCACAGCTGCATCATTTTAAGTCTCCGACATCAATAAGCCATTCTAAGAAAGGTCCGAAAAGAAGCTTTTACAATGACTCCTCGCAAATTGTGTTGACCCAAGAGCTGTCAATATTTTCAAGGGCTATTTTAAATATTGACTATAGATGATAGTTTGATAAATATTTTCGTTTTGATTCAGTATTGTTGTTTGTATTATTTATTTAAAAGTTGAGTAAGCTTATTTTTTTCTGTCTTTACGCATATATTAGACATTGTTGCAAAAAACTAGTTTACAGGATTCATTGCGTTTAATATAATAATGATTAAAGTTAAATAAAATTGTTATTGTTATTTACATTATTAAATAAAACTAATAAGAAACTATAAAAGATATCCTTACGTTTTCATTTGCTTTTAATTCGGACCGAAATTTAAAAAACAAAATAATTTTACTCAAGCGTTGAATGTGCTGGGGACAGAAAGGATGAAGATGGAACCTTAATTGTTTATAAGAAACGAGATCATCGGAGTGGAGAAAGTAAATAACAAAATATGAAGTTGCAAAAAATACTCAACAAACACGAATATATATTTGACTGATTCGACCTTTAGCCATCAATCTGACATAAACAACATTTAGTGGTAAAAAAAAGATTCTTGAAGTAAGGTTTCCTCATAGTCGTGAATAGTTAATTCAGCACGCTGTTGCAGTTGCCTTACGTTGTCAGTATGTTTCAGTAGGAATATAAACGAGCACCTGCGAACGTTTCGACGCTTCAGCGCTTTGAACAAATACTTAACTTGCCTTATGCGTAAAAACTTGCATGTAATATGCTCGTGACCTATATCTGAAAGATACCTGGCAAAGTACGCAACTTAGTTGATTTCAAAATCGTTAAGGTAAGAATCAAAGAGAATCATTTATTGTTTGTAAATAATACTAATAATATTTAACTAAACTAAATTTGTAAATAATATTTTAGTACCATTTTTTATTAGTAATCAAAAGTAAATTTAAAATTTATGGCAATTATTTAATTTCTCTAATCGTTAAACTATAAATATATATGTTATAGTCCTAATATATTATATTTTACTGATGTTAATATACATAGTATTTAAGGTTTTGGTAAATGGTATTGGAATGTAAAATTTAATACAGCATATTTTTAACATGTACCCTTAACAGATTTAGTAATAAGATATCTATTTCATTAACAGATATCTTATTACTAAGTCTGTTAGCTATTTTCACATATTTCAAAAGAAAATCATATTGCATATAAATAGGTTTCAGTCAACTATTGTAATCAGGTTAGATCTCCTAAATTAAAAGAACCCCACTGAATCATATCAATTTGTACACAACAACTATATACAAAGACGTTTAATTAACTGAGACGGATGGTACTTCATATCTATCCAGTTGGACGAAGCCAAGCAAGCCTAGCGAGTGTTATTTCAATTAGATCGAAGAATTGCTTCGGAGTACGTCAGTAAGGTATGGAACCCTCTTAGTGTTATGAGTCAAATCGACCTCATGATTGATACCACTAACGATACAGTCGTTGTATTAGTTAGGTTTTGAGAAAAAATAATAAAGCACAATTCTCTCATTATGCTTAATAGGGCTTTTCAGATTGTTCTTAGAAAGGCATATTACAGAAGAACAGTCAATCTGAACGTCGTCAAGCAGTGTTATATCGCAAAAAGTATCATCATATGTGGAGTAAATTCAAATAAAAAAACATTATCAATGAAGCTCCTATTTGCGTAAAACGCTCATCAAGACAAATCAAACGAGCCCACACTCGATGGGTTTGCATCGTTTAATAACAGGGCGCCTTTGGTCACTTCCCAGGTCTATTATCAGATCTCTAAGTTATCATAATAGTGCATTGTCACGCAATTATAATATGCGTGCAAAATTTCAGCTTAATCGGAAACCCAACAGTGGGTTAAATTTAACTTGCAAGATTTGATTACAGAAAAACAGACATCGGAACAGGTGTAACTAAATAAAAGCGTGTAAAGCTGATCGGTGTTTCATCCATTGCCGTGTTAGCGAGGCTAACGAACAGCAATTAATTTGTACGTGTAAGAGTTTCATTGTATTTTAAATTGAACTTTATATTTCATATTTAAATATAGAAATGCATACGTACAATTTTTTTTTTGAATTCTAGTCTTGTATATATAAATGTACATCATTAATTTGAAAACAAGTAAGACAATTCGCTATTACAGTAAACAAAATGTACTTTAGTTGAAAAATGAGATTTTTTCCTAAATCCGAAGTTAAATCATTCGGTTTAAGGTAAGGGAAATAAATAAAGCTTCGTTCGAACCCCTCGAGTTGTTTCTTGGTTGGGTTAGGGCAATACGGGCTGATCACCCGATTGCATGTAAAAAGTCGATTCCAGTAGTCAAGAACATATTTGGCAGACGTCATAGGATGTCAGTGTCTTTAAATATCTTGACAACTAATCCATCCCTGAAATTCAGTTTAAACGTTTGGTGCTGCGGAGGTCAGATGCCAGTTGCTCTGCGTAAAAACTAAAAATTCAGGTAATATTTTGGTGGATTTGAAGCCGATTTCAAGTAACTTGGGAAAAAGGCTTGTAGGAAGATAATTTATGCCACAACGTAACAAATTTTAAATACATCGTAAAATCTAGTAAGATTATTTATAAGTCTAAAGGTTTCAATTCGAATTTCAAAAATTTAATTTTTTAGGGAACTTCTTAGTAGCTCTTTACTTTTGCTTGGTTTAAAAATCCTGGTTTATAAATATATGCACTATATCCTTTTCAAGTGTGTTATGTATATACATTATACATAAGCAGAGTAAACACAAGCTACTTTTGTAGAAAAATACGTCTTCCTTCCGAACTCTTACTTCATGTCTCGGTTTCGGGTAAATGAAATAAATTGAGCGTAAAATTAAATCATTTGTTTTGATTTAAAAATTGACACATTTTCTTCGGGGACACAGAGTGTAAGGGAAACCGAAACAACAAACGAGGGTCCGCGAAGTTTTTCCGTTTACAAAGATTTTTTATCGCAGAGCGGAACATAATCCCTAAATAGTTCATCGTAATTTCGTATACTTAACAATATTAATTTTTATTGAATACATAACTATTAGTGCGGATATTCAGTCGTATAAAAACGAAAAAGGGAGGAGCTGAACGTATTATTCTGAATTTTTAATCAAACTGCAGATTCCCGCCAACAATCAGATAACAACGGTTGTTAGAGTTTAAAATCACACATCAATATTTGTCCTTAGCTCGTTCGCAACTACAATGATACAACGTCAAACAACTCCCGATTATTGCAATTTTTTTACTTGTTGAACATATAATAGCTTTATCAAATAACTTGCATTTATTTAAATATACACTGTTAGTATCGTAAAAAACTAATACTGTAAACTTTCTACGCACTTCATTTTAGCTTGATGTACCCAATTATAAACAGTGTGAAGTGAGTATAGTTACACCTTATTCTAAATAATATATACATTTTCTTATAAAATTAAGCTAAAGAGTTTTATTTTATAGGAGTAGAATAAGCAAGGGATCACTGTCACCCATGGACTCCTGCAACATAAGAGGAATTTCTAGGATGAGAATGATGATGTTGAAAACGGATAGCGTATTTCCACGAAGGTTCTTTAAATTTAATGAAACTGTTCTGATATCTAGTAAAAATAATGTAATTATTTTTCGCTGTCGATGATGGGAATAGTATGATCTTTTAAATTTCTACGGCACCTGGTACTTATAGGATGTACGATGGGTTAGGTCTTAAAGGTTTCGTTGCTTTCGTGTGTTGATATGGAGCTTAAATATGGTACTGATCCTCAACAGAATTTCACCACTAGTGGTAAGAAGAAGTGGGGAAGAAATTTAAACGAGTATTTTATTATTGTGTTCGTTCTCAATAAACTCCAAAACTGTTGCATCAATGTTACTGAAATCTTGATAAATAAATAGATAATTCTTATTTAAACGACTTTAAAGAATTTTGTACAGTAATGAATTAAAATAAAAAATATATTTTGCAAAACAAGCCTTTCCAGGCATAAAGTGTTTCTCAAGAAAAATAAAACCAGCCTATGCTGGATGGGTTTACTCCATTTTATTAGAGTTCCTATGCCCATTTTTAGTCACATCATGACATCGAAATCATCATAATATCTTATTTTCTATCAATATTTGATTATAAACAGACAGACAATGGGACAGGTAACCTGAATAAAAATGTACCCTTCATAATTTACCATTATAAATATTCTATTAAAACCTAATAGTAAATAAAATAAAATTGAGCAATTTAACTTAGAAATTCTCTTTTGTTTATAGTGTCAAGGGAGTTTTATTTGTTAAATCACTGCAAAGATATTTTTACCATTTTTACTAGTCATTTATGTCCACATAAATAAATGGTAAATATTTTAATGCAATACAACTATAGAGATAAGTTACGTGAATTAGTTTAGATTCTGTTACTTGGTAACTGGATGCATTTCAATTTCTAACTTCCGCAGAACTAAAATGAGTTTCATAGTTGTACATAGGTATACTGAATGAAAGCCATGACTGGGATTTATGACGCTTAATAATGCTCAATTGTAATAGTGCACTTACGTTATTTATGATGATCTCAATAAGCAATGCATTTACCTGCTTAGATTTTTCTTTCTTTATCTCCATAACTTATAGACATTTCTTATGAAAGAAGAAAGAATTTAAAACTTATGTGTTAAAACCTAAAAAACATGTTAACATCACCTCGTACAACACATAACGTATTGAAGCGTAAGATAATCAAGTTGCCAAGTTTTAATAAGTCACCATTGGCAGCATCCTCAAAGACACTTCAAATGTCTTATGTTCATTTAATTCCACTCGAATAAGCACATTCCAGCTGTTGCTAATGAAACATTAAACTCTTTATAAATAAAACTTACTTTTGTGTATATACATATATGCAATTAATATGTGCAAACAATCGAGGAGTCAAAATCCTTCTTGCCTTCTTCAACCAGCTGCAATACTGCAACACAATAGCAATTTACTTTGTGAAAAACAAAATATTAAGTATTATATTTAAGTCGATGTATTTAATAAAGTAATATTTATGTTTTAATGTTAAAATATAAAATGTATTGACAGCTTTCGGGTAAACACAATTTGACGAGTGCTACCCCTCACTACCTTTCTTAGCATGCCCTTTTTTATTGATTTTGATTTTGCTGTAGGATATTGCCTTTCTTATTTCTTTTTTTTTGTGTCTGCATACATAAGTATGTGTGTTTATCTTTGATATTGGCCGAAATACACTCGTAAAAATACGTTTTGTAACAGAAGGAAATGCTTCATGACATTTCAATTACAGACTAGATAACTGAAAGACATTATTCGTTTAACAAAGTACACGATTGCGTTTCTGGGTGCAATTAAACATTTTTGTTGTCACTTCAACAATCAGGCGATCAACAAGTACCAAATAACATTAGCAAATTATTTCACGCGATGCCCATCATGGGCACAGATGGAAAAAAAATGGGTACGTTTTGGTTTAATTTTACGGTATGTTAACGTATTTTAACGAAGGTGGCATTTAAAAAATCCATATATTAGAATTTTTTTCTACAAATATTATGTATAAATTTGATGTGTTATGTTTGTCATTTCATTGTATAATTTTAGTTAGTAACACATTTCCATTTGTAATAAAACATTTCCGTGAATTATTTTTAAAGTAATTTTTAACAAGATTATTTTCATGGAAATTATAAAAATCGACGATAAAGCAACAAGGTGTACTTTCGAGAAAATTTTTTTCCCATTATTTTGATTTATAAATACTGAACAGATGTTTTCGAATTGTTTATATGATCATTTCGGAAGTATATAATTCAGGTCAAAGGAATTTTTAAAAACGCATACTAAATAGCAGTGATCGCGTGAACATGTGTAAAATAATACATTCGTCAGAATTGAGAACCTTTAATAAAGTCGGTTAAAAAACTATTCATAGTTATGATATAAAATTAAGCCCTGGTAATGTTCTATCTAGTGTAGTACTGTCACGCATACTGCAGTACTTTGGTCATATAGACGAGAAAACAACACAATAGGACGAATGGTCGTGCAGGGAAGAATGGAAGGCAATAGACCACGTGGCAGGACACCTATGCGCTGGACTGACCAAGTGAAGTCTGCATTAGTGAGCCGCGTATCTAATTGTGCTAGACAGTCCGCAAAGATCTCACCGTGAGAGGTGGCGGGAGATCGTGCGGGCAGTTATTTCTGTCTCTAATAATAATACTATGGGCGCCTTAACATGACCACGACCACTTTGCCAAGAGTGAAACGACAGAGAAGAAAAAGAATGTTCTATAGATACGGTTTTTGTATTTATGTAAAAGTGTTCTTTGTATATGGTTGTAATGAGAGTAACCTGTTTATTACTTTGTGTTGAAAGTTACCAACACGTTTAAACAACCCTCCATTAAGAACTTTAAATTTAAGTAAGAATTATTATTTTAAAATGATAATTTCTGAGATTTTAACAAAATGTGAAATTAGTTTCATAATATTGCTAAATTCATGCATATATTTATGACAGTTAGTCCATTTAGGTTTAATGTACAGAATTGTTTATTGTACATATTATAATGTGTTTTATGATACTTGCCGTGTACTTTGTACATTAATTAAACAATGGTTTAAAATAGCATTTGTAAATATGTTCAATAGGTTAAAATTATGTACACGATTGGGCATTGTTTAACGTAGTTGTTGAAAACGAGTTTTGGACAAATATTGAAGTGTTGTTTCGTGCTTCAACAACTTGTCTTATCATATTGCTAGCTCGGGTAAAATTTCGGAACGTTAAATTCATTCGCATTTGCATTATACATTTATATTGTTTTATAAGCTGGTAGAAATTACCGAGGTGGTAGCATAACATCTTTTCACAGATTTTGCTGCATTTCTACCGTCGCGCTCGCTGAGTACAGCTGCCGGCAAGTACCAAGTCGGCATAAAATAAAGTATCCATGAATTAAACAACTTTACGGATTTTATCTGTGGTGTTTGATGTCCTGGTGTCCTCAGTCCTACCCGTGACCATGAACGCTGTAAAGGGTTCGAAACGTCGGGTGATAAAAAATTTAAAAATAAACCGC
>JAOCPS010104678.1:0-15504 GCA_025505425.1 Graphium colonna | reverse complement strand
AAAGGGTTCGAAACGTCGGGTGATAAAATATAAAAATAAACCGCGATAAAATCCGTAAAGTTGTTTAATTTAAAATGGGAAAATTATTGTTTTTTTTCTATATTGTATAAAAATCTTAAGTCAATTATTAAAATTTAGAGAACTTACAAATGAAAAACATAAAAATAGATGCAACAATTGGGGAATATTCTTTTACGATTATAAAACCTTCTTTGATGAATTAATTTATGAAGCACGCCAAAATCTTTACCACTTTAAAATTTTTAAAATACAGCACAATAATAACCTGCACTAATCATTACCCACGCATTATACTGACCAATCGTATCAAAATGTACAAAATTAACATATACACAAGTTCACAGAACATCCCCAGAACCTACACAGTGGGCAGCTCACAACCAACGAATTCCACCTCTATATGCCTATTATATTAGAAAAACCGTAAAGATTATGAAAAATGGAACAGAATCCACCCTTATCATAGTACAAAGTCAAAGTACTGACCGAAATGCTCCACTGTACCGATTGAAGCCCTTCACAAAAATAAAAAAACTAGTAAGTTTAACCAAAAAAGGATTTATTCCCGCCATTTTGTATCAAACAAAGGAATAAATATAGTGTTTAAACATATTAATTTGCTTTATCGATTAAAATGGGACATTGGATCGTGTTTGCGGATTATTTTGTGAATCGGAGAGCTTTTTGTGACGGAAGTACATTAAACTATTGGAGACACGTTTAATTAAATATTCTTATTCTTCTAATTAAATAATATATCAAAACATGCTTACGTATCTATTATTAACTGATAACAATTACGTGATATAATTGAGCGAATTTCAATGTGAGATTTCTATAATGGTCGAGTATACTCGCACATTTGCTATAAATCTAGCGATGAATAATTAGATATCGTTAAGAAAACACATAAGCTCCCCTCTCGAACGAGACTGCCAGTGACGCCGAATATACACTAGGAAACTTTATATATGTTATCATGGCCATATATAATTTAGTGATAAATATTAAACTTATAATAAAGCATTAGCAAAGCATATTTCACACTAATGTTTTGTTGTCCGTTCAACGAGAGCAATAAATGTCACATATAATTGCATCGTTGCTAATTCTGTTAAATATATATTTGGAACAAACATTATAGAGTAACTTTTCAAACCACATGAAAAACTGATGAGAATATTATATACAGGAAAATGTACCCTATTCAGTTGACAATAATAAATAATGTTAGTATTGAATTTATTAGTAGGCGCAAGAAGAAGAAATTTGAAAAAAAAGTATTATTATTCTTTAATCTTATATATAATAATCTCGTGTCACAATGTTAGTGAGCGTATTTTTCCGACATTAATTAGAGGTTGACAAACTTCTGTGAGTATTTTCGTATATTTTATAGTGGGTATGAGTAAAGGATTTTTCTTTATCCTACCTCTCATTTTTAATCACAATTATGCGGCAAGCTTTTTCACCGACGACTGACCTGAGATGAAAGAGGACAATTGAAATTGATTTCCTTCTAATATAAAAATATTCCTTTAAAATTTTTCCTCATAAATTAAAAAAAAAATAATTATGCTGGTAAGATTTGGCCAATTTTAGGATTGAATATAAAATTATTGTGGACATGTCTTATACTCAATGGTTGTATGGTAGACAATAAAAGAACAGTTCAATATATATTTATAATAAATTTTTCGTGAGTGAGTGAGGTCTCTTCTAGTTTAGTCTCTCTTCTACTTTTTTTTCTTTTCCGGTTAAGAGAAATACTTGTAATATAGATACTAACAAAATGAAAATTCATAATAAATTTTTAATAATGCCAATAAATATTACATGTTGACTCATGTACGATTAAAGTAAAATTTCTTTAGAATACCTTTTGTTATATACGTATATTTTGCCAATTTGTTAAGAATTCTCTAAGCTCAATGAGAGGAATTTTTACAATATGTACGCTGTATATTACAGTAAAAACTTTTTTTTAACAATTTTTTTGACCCCTGGCTAATAAATAACTAAGTTTCACATGAAACTAATCTTAACAGCCAACTCAGCTATGAAAGAGGTAGAAAAATTGCTATATTATCACAACTTATACGCGCAAAGTCCTCTTCAATAATATTGAGCCTGTCTATTTATACCGATCATTCGCGATTGTTGCCTATTTAAAAAGGTTTGAATAAAAATAAATAAAGTAAATTATCCAATACATCTAAACTATATTATATTTATAAATGATACGCAGTTAATAAATAGGATACGAAAGAAGTTACTTAACATAAAATAAATTTTCAAAACAACCTTGCTTTTAAATCTCGACCGAAAAAGATGTGTTAATTTTATTGTGTGAATTTTGTATCGGTGTATTTGCGTATTTTTCTGTGGGACAGATGCTCTCAGATGATTTCGAATTTGATTTAAATTTTGTTTCAAAAGTTAGTCTATCTTTACATATGTTGCAACAAAATTCTTTAGTAATTTTTAAGTTGTCATACGAGAATTTTCCTGATAGAGGACAAGGATTTCCGTAAATTTGTGATTGAACCAGTGCCCCATAATTTTTCTTAATTCACTAATACTTCATAATTTGAGACGCAAATTATTCTTCTGAGGTTTTTTTTCGATATGTCAATGGCTAAATGAAATTATCAGTTCATCTGCTGACTAACCGAGATTCACAAAGGAGTCGAGTGGTGTTAGATTTTATGCTGGCAATAAATTTTATTAGTGGAACGGTTACTGGGCAACACCGGGTCTATCGCCGTGGGCGTACACCGCTGATCGATTTCATTTCATCTGCAGACGTATAAACGTACGTATCGTGGTATATGAATTTCGTGTTTGTATAGTTCAAAGCTATAAAGCATAAGTTATTGTCTATACGAGTATACGAATGTCACAAGGAAGTAATATATTTTTAATTTTAAATTCTTTTGTGATTTTTTTCTCATGTAATAATAGAGATAAAACGTTTCCATGATACCGCTATTGAATAAATTAAAAAAAATATATTATTATTTAATCATGAAAATCTTTATTTGCTTAAAACTCAGAACTTTGGAAGAACAAGGGATATTGTTCTGATTCTTATATATTGGGTCTGGTGTGCCTCAGGGCTCTCACTTCGGTCCTATACTGTTTTTAAAAATGACTTGACTGAGTGTCTAAAATATTCTACCCTGATAAAATGATATAAATATAATAATGAAATATTCTGCAGATGAATTAAAAATTATGCGAAAGGTTGAAACCTATGAGGATGTCTGTCTTTTACAAACATATTAAAATACATTCAACCACTGGTGCTCTAACAACGAGTTAAAATTAAATATAAATAAATGTCTTCAAATTTCATTTACTCGCAGAATAAATTTATTCAGTCTTCTTACAACATTGATAACTATATTTTAAAAAAAGCTGGGAGTAATCTTGGAAAGAAAGTTGACTTTTTAACCCCATATAGATTATGTTATAAAAGGAAGTTCAAAATGCTTGGATTCTTAATGCGTAACTCAAAAGAATTTAATTTTTAATATTATATAAGTGTACAGTAAAATATAAATATCTATTTAAAAAGAAAACATTTGTCAAAAATAGTTTGATACAAGATATTTTCACAGAAAATTATAAAAAATCAACGGTCTTGATATATTTTTTCCGTTACTTTGATATCAAAAACAAACTTCCTAACTGATTTTTTTTAAATTATACAGGACGAATATGAAATTATATCCTTTTAAATAAAGAAAAAAATTTCTTAAAGCTATTTATAAATGACGGAATTGTTGATTGTCCGAACATATATAAAGATAGTAAAATCCAAATTGAGACCCTCTATTTCACGGTAGAATTGTCGATTCAGAGCCAAAGTGAACTTTTTCTTGAAAATACCAATAAATATAGAGATTGGAAATCGTTCAGTTCCTGACAGAGTATTTTCTGATGTGTTATATTTCAAAGTTTATGTCTCCTTGTCCGGAATAAACGGTTTTCTTGTATCGTTCTCGGTTCGCTTGGTTTAAAGAGAGCAAAGAGAGTTGGCTTGTTGCTCGTTGGAACTTGCTCTCAACTGCCCAAGGTCTCGGGCGCTTACTCGGAGGACTTTGTCGCCCATAACAGCGAGTTGCTCCCGAAGTGGGGCTGCTTAGGCGGCCAGCGCTAGTGGGGTCGCGGAAGTTTGCGAAACCGTTCCCATGGCCCTGCCTGTAAGTGTCAAGGTGGAACAACGTGAGATTTTAGTCGGTAAGAGTCCGGCATAACCCGTCCTGCTTCCGCGGGTAATAAAAAAAAATGGGTTACCATTTTAACCCAGTTTTCAAGCTAAATCTTTCGTCCTCACACTGACCGAATTTAATAACCTGATGATGACTGGATGTATCTAAGACTAATCGCTTAGTAAATATTAAGGGAAGACAATAAATAGGAACATTACGAAAGGTAACGTCTTGTTAAATATTTATAATTAAATAACTTTGAGATATGGATGAAACGCAGCTATTGTAATTCTTGATGACTTTTGAGACAATTAACGGCTTAAACTTAGTTACGCACCATTTATGTATGTCGAAGAATATTAAATATGAATAAATGTATCTTTTCAAGCATTAACTGCAATAAAGGGACAAAATACTTACGTTTCCCATTATTTCTAGTAATTAAACTTCTATGATTTTTGTATAACTACTTTTATAATATTTATATTATGGTTGTATAGTGAACGGGAGAGTTAAGCTATAGTCATAGTTTTACTCTACCGTTCACTATACAACTATACCACTGTCATTTATTCTACGTACCTATGCACACCACATCCATCTATTTCTGCCTATTTATAATCATAATCACTAACACGGCGCCTTTCTATATGTTCACTTACACATCCCACGCTTCAAATTAATTTCACTATCGCTTGTCATCATTTTGCCCTCGTAGAATCACCCTCCATCATACCTATAAAATGTGCACACGAAAATTACGCTAAAACCCCTTTTTCGATAACTCGTGGGTATTGAGAAAGAAGCGGAAGAGAATTGGTCAGAAGTACGAAAACTACTAGTCCGATACAGAGGCATATAGAAGGGACGAGAATGATAGGAAGTGTCTCTGCTGATGAAGAAGCACAACTATAGAAGGAACAAGCTGAGGCATGAGAAATACAAGTGCGAAACTGAACCGCAATTCACCTACGACAAGTGCTGAAAGAGATATTGGTAGAAAAATACCTTGACCACGCACATCGCGCAAAAGCACCAGTTGGAAAGACTCTGCCAATTAACAACGCTTATTAATTGTTTTTTTTTACTATTAACCTTTAACTTTTTCCTTTTGTAGTCGTTGATTTTTTTTTCTTCTTTGAATTATTGATTTTTTGTCGATATTGTTAATCGTTTAATAATTTATAAAAAGTTAAAGAGTACTTAAATCATAACAGTTCAAAATAGTTCATTCCGTTTATCCCTTAATTATCTACTCCTACAGACCTCAGTAAAATTTAAAGTAAATTGAAATCAATTTTTCCATAGTCTCGCTTTTTCGCACGTAATCAATGATCCCTTTTCATGTTTATTTTATCAAAGAGCTCAGGAAATTGAACGATACCTTCGTATATTCACAAAATGATTTGATGAATGCGGCTCGCTTAAAACAAAACCATGAGGTATTTTACAAAATGTTGCTAAAAAACAGTTATTGAAAGCTCATGGTCAAAGAAATATAACTGAATGGATTAATTTGAATACGCGATTCCGTGATCGATTTCTAACCGGAAATTCACATTTTAATTTTGTCATTTTACATTCTTCCATTAAATAAAATCTTAAGTATAGCAAATACAACACTAAAATTTTCGTGCATATTAATTTATGAATAATGTGATGAAGGCAACTATCGTAATAATCATTACATGTGTAAAGAAATTTTAGCTAGTTAAACGTAGAATATTTTCTTTAAACGAGTTTTCTTTCTTGTTTGCTCTGATTAAAGTGCCTGCAGACAGCATAAAATCTCATGATCCCACCTCTCATGCGAGATTCAATCCCTGATCCAAGGGCTGGAAAGACTTCCGTTCATTTTTTGTATTGTAATAATTTTATGAAACCATTTTTGTGTACACTTGGTGTTACTTCACCAATTAAATTAATTGAATAAATTGATTTTTAATGAAAGAAAAAGGGTTCTATTGTAGTATTTTAACTTATATAAAAAAACATATAAGTTTTTGTTATTTCTTAGGTATTTTATTTTATTATATAAACTGAAACCTGTTAAAAACGATTTATTTAGTATCTTTTATATAAAAATGTAAAATATCCGTTTTAAGAATAATTTTCACTTGCATGAATATGCAACCAAACGAAAATATATTAAGTTACTAAGTTTAACCAAATTAATAATATAATTTCACAAAAGATACGTTGTATGGTTAGTATATTGGTTATATATTTAGTAAGGTACTTTATGAACTGGTCTAATATGTAATTGTCTTTCAAATGAGAAACTAATCTTTTTAATTTCACGAATATTTTAAATATCAAATTTATGTTAGTATAAAACACCGTGTATTTCTTACGTGTTACGTTCTATATCGTAATGAATAAAAACTTTCAGAATATTAAAGGATATCCGAAAATGATGGACTGAATGGTGGTACTTAAATTTCCATGATAACGAACGAGTATGCTTTTCGTAGCGGCGTCGCAGGTTATGGATTTGATCCCCACACGGAGCAAGTATATTTATCGTCTACAAATCTTTGTTTTGGATCTGGGCGTGTGTCTTTGTACATCATATTTATGCAAAAGTTCTTATAATACCAGACATTTGCCTAATAATAGGGGTAACATTTTCTTTTGAAATAATAACTATAGGTAATATCTACAATTTATGACGAATCTCAATATTTTAATTGTACGTGTAGATTTAAAAGCTTGTCAAAATTGTTTTTCATATCACTACTATCTATAATTGGCCCTTTTACTACACTCACTACTCGACCGTATTATGTATAACATATGAGTGTGAGAAGTGAAGAGGTCTCTGGCCCGAATGATAAATGGGAAAGCTATTGGCCGTGATGGAATAGAAACTTGGAAAACACTGGAGACCCAAGGCATACTCTTGCTCACTGAATTATTCAACAAGATCCTAGATTCTTCAAACAAGTTTTCTTTCGGGACTTATACCCGACGCGTGGCGCGTAAACAGTGTAACGCCAATATTCAAAAGGCAGGGCAGTGTGCAAAAGTGCAGCAACTATACCTCTATAGTCAAATAAAACTCAAACTCACGAGCCAAACAATGAAACTTTTCAAACGGATTATGGACCAGAGACTTTGTCAGGAATGTGCCGTGTTGGAATGCTAATACGGCTTCACGCCGGACTGCAGTACCATAGATCCAATTTTTGTTCTTAGAGCCCTCCAGGAGTACTATAGATCAACCTCTGCATTACGCATTTTTGGACCTGCAGAGGGTTCTTGACAGATAATTACCCCCGCGAGATAATCTGGTGAGCTCTGAGATCAAAGTCTGTGCCCAAAACTTACATTAGAATTATACAGGACATGTATGCCAAAACTGACACCATAGTCAAAATCATCGTAGGCCATACAAATCCCATTCCGATTACTGCAGGTGTTCACCAAGGTTCTGTGCATTGTGCATGCTCAATCATTTATGGAGTAAGAAAGCAGATCCTGGCAGAAGCCGGGAGAGATGCTGGAACGATGAAATGTCCAATAGATAAGGAATATTTATATGGTAATTAGGATAGCGGGTATTACAATTTAATTTTTAATATTTTTTATATTAGTATTTGATAAGTTTTAGCTGAATTTCGAATACCGCAGCAATTCTATTTAAAGTTGCTGTCTAAAGAAGATATAGCGAATAAATATCCTGTGCCTTCTTTACACCCGCTGCGTAAGATATCAGATAGGCCTTCTAAGAGATCAAGCGCAGGATAACCTTTTTATAAGCCCTGCTGCAGAAATCACGATTTTACGTTTGGCTTTTATACCATGGCAAAAATTATTTAAATAAAATGGCAATATTATAAAACTTAAGAAATGAAATACAAACAAAGTAATAAATTCTAAAATACTAAAAAAGACAGCTGTTTCAATTGATGTTGGATTTCGCAGGGTGTACAAGAGGCATAGTTCCCATTCCATTCAATTTGTCAACTTAGCTAACGAGTTCAATTTCGTTACCGCTTGATTGCCTCTAGTTCTAGAAATCTCTGACTTCTTGACATTTAATTTCGGAATTGGTACCGTTTGGGCTAGAATTAAGCCGGAGATATGCATATTTTTTTAGTTTTACGACTACGAAGAAATTTAACAAATTAGCATATTATGGAATATGAAAATATTAGACTGGACTTTTTTGTTGCCTTAAACTATTCATTAGCAATTTTTTGCGATTTTATATAATTTTAAATGTGGAAGTAATTCTAAGTCAATAAATGCCACAGTATTTAGAAGCTAAGGAAAACTACTAAAAGCTGCGGATCACAGTAGAAACATACTGTAAGTAACAAGACAAAATGATGCTAGAACTTTAAAAGAACTGGCTAAATTGGTCAACAGATTAACATCCGTCTTACAGCAAGATAACGCTTGACCACATAGTGTGCAAATGACCGTGGGAAGACAACAGACATTGGTATTGGGATTTCTTCATCACTCTACATATTCGCCGCATCTAGATCCCACTGACTACTATTTCTTTCGTTATTTGGACCACATCTTGATAGATAAAAAAATCAATTATTATCTTCTTTAAATTTTAATGATACAAAAACTAGCCAGATACAAGTAGTAACCAGAGAGATTTTATTATAAGTTTATTTATAGTATATGCAAAGACTTTGTCCGCACACTTTTACAATTTAAAATATATACATTACGACAAAAAATTCATCAATATCGAAGTTGTTCATAAATATGTATACATCTGCCCGATGTATACATATTTTTGAACAACAAGACAACCACACTCGTACACCTGAGGCGTGCTCAGGAGTTCTCCCATCAAATAAAACAGCGTTAAAAAGCTTTTGGAGCTCCCTGAATATGGCTTTACTTACTGCTTTTAGTAGCTCTGTTGTGCCGCCGTCCTTTCCAGGGCCTTTTTCATTTTAAGCTGCCCAAGAGTGATCTCGATTTCGTAAATGCTGACTTGGCAAGTATTCAGTGTAGTGGCGTGTTAAAGTGGCTGTAGAGTCCTCATTTCCGGGGTCAAGTCGAGATGCATGCGAAACGTATAGCCGGCCATATATCTACTTCACAAAGGATTGCCGCTTTCGAGGCAACGACTTCCCCACTTGCTATGGTCATCTTAGTCAGGTAGCTTCATCCAAGAGATTGTACAGACACTTTTGAACCCCGGTTTTGTTCGATCTCTCTCTCAATCGAGAGGGTATTGGAGCAACGGGGATCGTGTTGCACGTGCTTAGTAATCACTCGGTTTGGTGTCCGTTTTTCTGTCGAAGTGACGGGTGGGTTAGGTTAGGCTAATTGAAGAAAAAGTTCATAAAGAAGAGCACCTCCCGATTGAGAAAATTGATGAACATTTGCCCTCTATGATTTCTCCTTCCATATCTTTGGGATACTACTATTGATTCACTGTAATTTTGTACTCCCACTTTAGCGTTAAATTCCCCCATAAAAACGATAAAATGGGTCTTGATAGTGGGGCGGAGGGCCCTCGATATGTCATCGAATATATCCTCCACCTAATCGTCCGAGTGTGCCGAGGTTGGTGCGTAGACTTGCAACACCATGAGGCTACACGTCTTGTTGAGCTTGATAATGAGTTACGCCACCCTGTTCAACACACTGGACATTTCCGCAACGTTGTTAGATAGGGACTTATTAACCAGAAACCCAACGTCACCTTGAGATTGTTGGTCTCCCTCTCGGAAGTAAATCAAGTGGCCTGATTTGTGAGTTATGGTGTCCCCCCTCTCTTCAGGCACCACATAACCCTTGTATGTTGGAACATACAAGGGTTATGGTGGTCAGGTGGACCTGATATTCTCAAGTTCCACGTCGAGTTGCGCCAGATGCGCGTCGAGCCGCAGCGTGTGTCCTTTGTACTTGCCAGGGTCAGTCAGTTGTTGTGGCCTCCCGTACCCCAGAGATTCTTCGCGAAGGGGGCTGCCGGGAATTGGGGGCCGTGGCGTTTGTTTTATGCCCATAGAAGGATTTTGCACATAATCGCCACGCTGGGCAGGCGGGTTGGCGATCGCAGGGCGAAGCTCCTCCATCAGTGACGCTGCTGCCCGTCACCGGCCTGTAGTTAGTACTTTCACCTATTTAGGACAGATATGCCGTCATCGTTCGGTCACAAGATCCTCGTTCGTTGATGAGCAGGATGCACTGCGTGCAGGTGAGTCCAGCTTAGGGCGATAGATGGTAGTTCGCCCCCGTATACCACAACAAAAAAGTATGTCATAAATTCTATGGAGTCTGTAGGCATGCAGAAACGTTACGATTTTCATTTCATTAGTTAAGGTAAGGTAATACACTTAAAGAGAAAATAAAATATAATCAAAATTCTTCTAAATAATAAATATATTCGTATATTCAATATTTAGATATTCGTCTAATAAATAAATATTCACTTATAATTGAAATCTGGTTATGAAAAAACCTAAACATCAACGTAACGTTAAGCCTCTTACATTCAATCTACCCATATCTTAATCGCAATAGCATCATATTGAAGTAGATAGGATTTGATTTATTTGCAAATTCACATCAAATTGGCCCAAGACTGTGGCGGTCGCCGGTTTTAATAAATATATTAAATAGTCACATGTCACTCAATAAGTCTCCTTCTGTGAGAGAAGATATATTTAATAACGGAATGAATGTTTGTAAAGACCCCAAAAGTATTAAATTACAAATTACTTAAGATGACATCGATCTGTTTAAAAATAATAATTTCAGTATTTATCTTTTTATGCTTTGCGTTATATTCATTTTTCTAACACAGTAATATACAAAGTTTTAACAACAAGTTTGTCCAACTTCTAAAATTGTCAAATTGCTTTTTAGGTTTCCGTAGTCCACTAGGAACCCTTATAGTTTCGACATGTCTGTCCGCCCGGGCTCGTACTCTGCCGTTTCAACACTGATTATCACGGAAATTAGTGAAGAGATGTATATTGAAAATCCAAAGGTAGGTTTTGAAATTATGTAAAGTTCTTTTTCTCCCTCCTCTCCAATACAACGAAAAAATTTTTTTCAACTGACCCCATCGTTTAGGATATCGTTGGATAGGTCTCTTGAAATTAAACCAAAACTGCTTTGAACCTATGTTCATACATCAAATTGACAGACTTATGTAGGCACAGTCGTCCGAACAAAATGTTCCATACATCAACTGCAAATGGAAATGAGTGATCTACGCCCTCTGGCCTGTTTTTTTATATGTAGGCTTGGCATTTCAATACTAGTTCTGTGTGTATTTATATATTTTGAATAGATACCCAGACAACTTTCTTACAGATCGGAACAATAAAGTCGTTATCTACGGTGCATGCGTCGATGAGTATCGGATCAAACTTGTACCTAAAATCGAGGCTGCTTGGCTAAATCTCGAATGACGGTCGACAAAATATAGCCCAGTTTAACTCTCAAAGACACAAATTTGCGTTGTTTGCAGTGATTTACACTTTATATATTTCTTATTATTTCCGGTCAGCTTAATTTCTTGGCCCTAAGAAAACATGTTGCGTCTCTTAGCCTCTTTTATGACATTTAAAACGAACAATGTTCAGAAAAATTGTTTGGACTAATACCTACTGCTGTGTTTATACACTATACAGAGCGTAACCATTACTACCATCGCAATAGTTGGTATGGACCACTATGCAAAGTCGCCGCCATTTATTGCTACTGAACTACATCTCCGTGGAATCAACTCTCGCCAGCGGTATTTCTGGGCTCATTCGACAATCGGCTCTATAATAAATCAGCATTTTTTACGAGGCTCGCTAAGTTCTGCGAGGTATCAAATATAAAAAATAACTTGTTTAACGGCACGATTTCCCGGGGAAGAACCATCAACCTTTATATAGTTGGCATAAAATAAATATACATGACTTTGATGACGGGGAATGCCGGATGGCCATGCTTACATTTATCTTTATCCACTGCTTTTCCCCTTCAAATCCTCCCCTCCCGACCTCGTCCTATCCAATAAACCTGATCTATCTAATTTCCCAGGCTTACAACACACTCGGAAATATTATAGTGCTAATAGGAACGCACAGACAGACCCAACTAAGAAACAACAACACAAAGTTATTGTTTCCCCACAGGATTCCAACCCACGATTTACGGTTTACAAAACAAGGGCCTATACCACTAGGCTACGGAGGCGTAGATGGTGTAGAAGTATTATAGAAAAAAAATGGAAAAAAGAAATACGGATTAAGAAATAAAGGAAAAATAATGGATGTCACAGATGCTTATTTTGACTTCTTTTTGAAATTTGATATAGTTAATAACAACGTATTCGACGAACCACCTATAAAATAAAAAAAAATATAATATCTCAATAATAAAGCCTTACAGCAATGTCAAAATTTTTTTTTCTCCTTTGTCAAAATACAGGAACATTCTGAATGTTGAATATTTTATATCAATATATTAGGTACGGTATATAGGTTAACGGAATTATGGACTGTGTCTTAGTGGTACGTATTTTATGAGCTTCCGAAACGTCACTGTTCCGATATGGGCTTGGGCCTTTGTAGCGTTTATGTATTTCATATACAGACTACGTCTTTAGCAATGCATTTTGTTTATTCTTTCAGTAGTGGTAGCTTTTAAATTAAATAAAACACATTTTAACCCCGTATTGAATGCAGAACATGTAGATCATTTAAATCATTTAACAAATAAAGAAAAACAATTCGCTGATACGCGCTAAAGCAACGTGAAATATGATTGAATTACGATTGCTTCCTAATCTATTTTTAAAGGTATCTATTTTAATAGATACCATTTAAAATAGATTAGGAAGTCAGGAGATTCAAACTCACGTACTTATTCATTTGTTGCCACTTATTCCACAATGTTTTTTTGTTCATATTTGCCAATTATCTGTTTTTTTGTAGTCGCTGATATTTTAATTTATACGAAAAAGCGTATACTATTTATTTTATGCTATTATGTGTTTCTTATCTACCAATGTATAAGATGTAGACAAGTGAAAAAAACAGACAAATAAAATACGAACCAACATTCGCGTGCTACTGGAAATTATAGAAGTTTTATGAACACAACCACTGACAAAAGATATCTAAAAAATCATAAAGATTCAAACTTACCGTGACCGTAGCAGCATGAATTTGCATTTTAAGGGATTATAAACCTTATTTCAGTAACTTAGCCGTTGTATGCCATAAACGTTCATGAAAGTATGGCTAATAAAAGTATTTTTAACGATAAAATTTGAAGATTTTGATTAATATATTTTATATTAGTTGTCATTTCATTGATTGTACCAGAAAAAAATTGAAAATAAATTTTAAAAAATGTTGTTTCGAATACAAAAATCTAAGCCATAATAATAAAAAAAAACTGTTTTCCAACTGCATGACATGAAACAGATCTATCTGATATTAACAAAGGCCAATGAAAAAAAATATTGTAAAAACTTTTGAATCCAATATACCTAAATGTTATGTCTTTTTGGATGCTGAAACCACATTTGGTATTCGTTTTTTCTTATCGCACAAAATTCTTACACAAAGTAATATCCACTGTTATTCAAAAAAAAGGAAAAAATTAATATATGAAATTTAAAATGAAGCTTTTCTTTTCTACCTACAAAGAAAACTGTTATAATGGGAATATTAACTGGTTATTTTTTATATTTTCCTTCCCTTTTTTATGTAAAGTTTCTCATACAAGTGTTTTTCCAGTGTGATGAATGTTGTTGCCCTTCTTTCAGTTTAGCTTCTAATAAATAAGGAAATTTTTACACAAATATTTAAAACAATTGCTATCTTTGGGCAAGGCTTTTTACAAATTGTTTCATTAACCCCATTTTATAAGGTAGAAGAATCTTTTTGGGGTCATATAAATTTCTATGCAATATGTTCTTCTCGCCGGGTCTCAAAAATTTTCTTAGTGGCGAATGTTTTGTAGCAATGTTGATTTCTTCTATCCCAGTCACATATAAAACATGGAAACTTTTTTAATCCCTTTTTATTACCAACAGGCATAGAGATAGCCTTTAAATCTCAACACAGCATCCAATTATGAGCAGTATAGTTAATTTTGCGTAAAAGTACTTCAAGATTTTCGTATGTCTCCTTCATATGGACTGAATGAAAAATAGTCAATGAAGCATAAGTGTTTCCATTGTGTTATTATACACAATAGAATCTCATATGGTTTATTGCCTGTTTCTCAATTTGTCTCACCTTTCAAACTTGTTTTTTAATGAGTCAAAAAAAGTCTTTGATCTTCCCAAATTCATTAATTCGTCCGTCAATATCATAACAATAAACCAAATCCTCTTCCTGCTTGTCAAATTTAGTAAACTTTTCATCTCTTGTTTTATAGTGATAAATATGTTCCAGATTGCTGTGATGTTTTTCTTTTAGCCTAAAACCAAGCAATTCCAATTTTCCCATAGGCAAACCCAAATCTCTAACAAAATCATTTAACACAGCTTGTGTAGACAATTGTGGTTCTAAGTTATTGAGAAACATTAGAATTCAACACACGATTTACTTTTAACTAATACGGGACTGGACCGTAAAACTTCATCATCAGATTCAGGTGGAACAGGGAGAGGAAAACCCTCTTCATATCCCATCGGCCAATCTACTGAAGGAACGTAAAGATCAAGTTAGGACAATCACTTTTTATTTTTATAATCCATAAACATCTATGCTACAAAAATAACAATCGTTTAAATGATTTTTCAGCTCTCTCCATACCATGGATACTGCAAATTTAAAAGCTTTCTTTTCTTTCCTAAACTACTTTCCAAGAGCCTATACACAAGCAAAACAAACTTTATAAGGAACCCAAGGTTTGTTTTGATTAACGATTTCGACATCAAAATACGAGAAATATATTTTTTTAACAAAATTAGTAATATTTCTTTGATGTTTCTTATTACAAAGTCACCACATAACACAATTTTTTTTACAACCACGATTATTACTATGGATAAAAAACCTCTAGATTAAACACTGCAACAAAAAAATATGTCAACCTAAAGAAAACAAACAGCTGTGCAGTATATCAGAACTATCCACTAAATAAAATTTTATTTTATTGACTACCTAATAACACTAAAATATACTGCCAATGTCATTAATTTAAATGATTAAAGATACATATCTTACATTTGGGATAATAAATGGAATTATTATCTTATATTGAAATGCGGAAAATCGGTAGGTGATACAACTTATTTTTATTTTAATCGAAATCGGCAGAATTA
>JAOCPS010104570.1:0-15505 GCA_025505425.1 Graphium colonna | reverse complement strand
CGGTGTCCAGAAAGTCGTAAGTACTTTTATAGTTTTTCTACGTCTTATCTCCATAGATGTTATATTTAATGATGACAATACATCAAAATTCTCATAAATATTAACAAGTTAATCGTTTATACTCATTAAATAAGAAATGTTTTATGAAGTAATTAAAATTAAGAGAAAGTTAGATAATCACATTGCGAGGAAATATTTACGTTTTAATAAAGGGCAATATCGCTTAAATGCTTTTGATATCGCTCAACCTAGGTTGAGTCCCGCTAAGAAGTATTTCCGAGTAGCAGTAGAAGGCAATGAAGCCAAAGCAATAAAATCAACTTAAATACCTCGAGCTTAATTCGCTCCGGCTGTTTTTATTTCGTTTAAACTCACCCGCGATCGCTTTCGGTTCTTGAAATTCCCGCACAATTTTATTGCTGCAACAGTTTTCACTTAAATACACACGGAAAATGAATGTAAGGAAAACACGAACCCCTATAACGTGCCACGTGTAGGGAATATAATGAGATGAATTTTTATTTGGTTCTGTTTTGTTTGTTTCGCACTTTACATCGTTTGATTTAGGAATAAAATTTTTATCGTTTAGCAAAATTTGCTTATTCGCGACGCCGTGTACGGGCGCTCTCATTCAATTCAATATTTATGTGGGAAATGTAATCAACACCTTGTTTTATATTAACAATTTGGCCCAAATTTAACTTAATATTTCGCCTATACTAATATTATAAATTCAAAAGTTTATACGTCCGGATGTTTGTTACTTTATTGCGCAAAGACGGGTGAATTTGAATGAAATTTGACATACATTCGTTTTTAAGCTTTATTAACATATATAATGGATATAAACCAATTAAAACACGTGAGTGAGACTCCGGGAAGCAGTTGGTATTTAATAAGACTTTGAGATATTGAAGTCAGAATCAGTAACATTTTATATATGTCAAGAAAACACACTATTTCAGTGTCGGTAGTGGATAAAGACATAAGTTATATGTATAATATTATTGTAATTTTATACATTTCATATAGTTTATATTTGTTAATAGGAAGGAAAGAAATAGGAAGCACAAAAATATATTACGGCAAACATTATTTCACATTAATTGAGTAGATTTTCTTAAATGTTGATGTAAGCTTCAGTACAAGGCGATACTTGTAGGAAATGTTTTGGATTTATTAATAATAGGAAATTATTTTAAGAGAATATGCAGTAAGACTGCCTTCCTGCACCAGTTTCTCAAATACTATCAAAATAATAAACTTCACTAACTGCCACAACAGTGATAAGTGATTCTAAAACTTATACGTAACATATAGTTTTTTGTAAATTGTCTTGCCCTTTATTCTCATTGAAAAATGGAGCATTTGCTTGATAATTAAACTGCAATTAGAGTATCCTGAGGTAATGTATCGATTACAGCTTTAAAATGCCCGTGAATTTTCTCCCGCTGAGTCTGCCGAGGCCGAGTGAGCATACGGTGAATAATTTATTGCATGTAAGTCGCATTTACCTTGGACGCAATGTCGATTAGATTAATTAGCTATGTAATCAAATGGAAACTGGGCTACCACTTTTGGGTTTAGCCGAACGTATTAACTGCGTAAATATTCATTTTAAACTTATAATGAAATTAATTAAAATTAAAATGAAGATAAACAAATAAGACAAAGTAAAATACATCGAATCTCTGAATCCTGAACTAGGAATTAAACCTGTAACTCAGTAATCAATCCCTTCCTTGTGTTTATGTTATTATATTTATTTTTTAAGTTTTTTTTTCTAAGTTACTTATTACATTTTAGTTGATAATTGCAGATAAAATTGAACGTTCAACTTGCGTAATAGCCAGCCGCCCTAAATGTCAGCGGTTTTGCTTGTTACGAGGTAATTTGGCAAATTTGTGCGCGCTACGGTTCGATTGCATATACGCCAAAAATTTGTACTTCAAAGGCGGTTTTGAGATGGCCAGATCAAGTAATAAAATCTCTTAAGCTTTACATTATTGTAGTCTCCTATATTATCCCACTGTTTTTTACTTGTTAAGCCGAGGATTTTCCCTTATGCATAAATATGAAAACTTAAATACGTACAAAACCATAGACATTGAGATTAGACAAGTAAAGTTTCGTTGACAGTTATAACCAATTACGATTCTTTACTAGACGTTTCTTTTTTTACTTAGGTTTTTAAAGAAAATCAATAATTTTAGTTAGCTTATTATGCTAATTAGCTTAATTGTCAGACATAGAGACGTGAGAGTATTAGAAAACGGAATTTTAATATGTGAACATTGCTGCGATTTGAATTTACAATATTGACAATGTTTCGTCTACAACATTATTAATAATTTGGTTTCCAGCAGACGAATGGTATAGACGAAAATCACGAATAATGTTAAGGTGAAATAAAGAAGTGAAATCTCGGAATCACAGTTTTTATCGGGAGGTCAGATAGAATCACAATTTTATTTAATAAATTATTGGTCAATTCCTTTGCATATGATTGAAACCCCTCGGAATCACTATTTCGCCAGACTGTTATTCAGACCGATAGTATCCCAAGGCATACAGACACACAGAGTTCAAAAAAGAGGAATGTTCTTAATTCTCTGTATTTATTAATATTTATTGCGAGGAATTTTCGTCTTATATATGTAAATAGATTTAGAAATTTATTTTTGTGTTTGAAAGGATGTAGTAGAGTTTTTATTTTGATCCCGCAAATTATCAAATGACTTTCAGCGTTTTGATTCTAAATGGAAATATATAAAAAAAAAAACATATCATGATTTCTCTTAACGACGTGTCAAAGGTTTTGCAATTGTCTGTGAAGTACTTCTTGTTTTTTAAGTTGTAGTTAGCTTGAAAATTAATTTTGGTCAGTCATCAAACAAGGGACTCCATGAGCGGCGGTGAACACTTACCATCAGGTAAGCCGCTTGCTCGTGTGCCTTGGCTATAACAAAAAAAATAACATCTCAACCCTACTCGTAACCACTAATGTTGCAAAATAGTAAATTGGCCCAACCATTTAATCTTTTTGTGTCAAGTTTTGGTTTCTATGAATTACGTTTTTTGCGTCTATTTATCACTGTTTATGTACAAGATTTGAAGATTAAAAAATGTTAGAATCAAAGAAGTTCCAATTCTGAAAGGCGGTGAAGTACTGTGGACAGGCGCTTTTTTATAGTAAGTGATCGCCGTCCATGGACTAATGGATCTTTAGGGGAGTTAGAAGAGCATAGCCAGTCTTTAAGATAGGAATAGGCTATTTTTTTGATGCCACATCGACGCGAACAACCTTAATACCGTTCTTATATTACTCTATTCGTATATATTAATTTTTAATAAACAAAATATTCCTTATTCTTCGAAAAATTGATAACTTTAATATAAGCTTGGGGCTTGATGCAAATAGAACCGTAAAATCCTTATTATAATTTAAATGATTTATATAAAAAATCGGATATTACCTAAAATGTATATAAAATAAAAAAGTTGCTTAAATAACATTAAGTTAAATCTGTTTCCAATGTTTTAGTAGGAAAACGAGCTAAGTGGACAGGCAAGCCCACTCGCTGCTAACCACTGCTGCCACAAAGATAGAAATTAAGGCCCTCTTCTTATTCAATACATAGTCTTCATACCTAGACCAATAAAAAATGTTTTAGGTGCTTTGCTTGTGTGAAAAGTGAACAGTTCAACTATTAGCAACATATTATCGTTTAAACTTTATTTTTGTATACTAGGTAACAAATTTAAAATAAAGTATTTATTTCATTTGAAATGTGTATTATGGATATCTTTGATTTTGTTTAATCTTGATAACACGAATTTATTTAACAGTTTATGGCAATTGATTGAGGAGTTCACACGTAAAAGTACTATGTACATAAACAAACACAGTTTAAATAATTTTTGCCCATTTCTATAGGCCATAAATCCGGGTAAAATTAGCTTGCAATAAATAAACATTCCTATATATAATATTCGCTAAAATACACTTTTTTGAAAAAAAAACAGGGGAAGAATGTTTGAAATAAAATAGCACTTTTTAAAAGTTGCAGAATTTAATTGACAATCAATCAAAATCAATTGAATAATTCAGATTGTAATATTACATAACAATTATAAATTATACTATCTTAAAGAAAACTCGATCTAAACAAAGAAAACTAGTTAAAATAAAGCAGTCACGAGAAATTTTTAAATTCGATATCATTCAGGGATCAACATGAAGGCCAGATTTTAAAAAATGAAGGTTTAAAATTTTTCAATTTGTTGCGCTCTTTCTGCTCTCAGAAATGTATACGATATGGACTGTATTTTTGCGTTTCAGATTGATAATTTAAATTGAGAGTTATGATTAAGCTGATTTCCCGGTAAAAAGAAATATTTCAGTAAGAGATATCCATGCGTGATAATATTAATTATTCAGGAGTTTACGATACATTTATAGATAAAATATGGCGTTATTTATTTAAGTGCGGTCACCCATGTATTGTACTTATTTTTAGTTTAATAATTGATAAACAATTCATGGTATAAGTTATAAAGGATTGAATTAAATGTATGGGCTATAATCTAACTTGCCCAAGTTTTTTTTAGTCATGTATCAGTAAACTTAGTTATTAAGTGTAGAACTTATTTCTATAGACGGATGTCTAGATTTAGATTTCAATCAGTGACTGTCCTGAATCCTGTATTATTTAATGTTTCGTCAATTGTATAACATATTCTACAAAGTATTAAGTTAACAAGTAACTATACAAAAAACAAAAACCCAATAAAAAACGAATATAAAAAAATACGTAAACATTTTATTATAGGTTGTTTTTTAATTTCTCTGTTCTGTTTGAAAACAAATTGTGTATATTCGTAAGTCTTTTATAATTTTTTTTATTCCATTATATGGGTTTTTAATGAATGATTTATCCTGCGAAAGTGATTTTTGACGCAAAAAGTTTTATGTTATTGTTACGCTGGCAATGTATACATTATACATTGCCAGCGTTTTTCCAGATTAAAACGAATTCAATGGCGCCTCCCATCTTCAAATTTATCAAATTATTAAGAGTCAAAAAAACAATACATGCAATACAATAAAAATTCGTAAACAACACTCCTTTTAAGCAGTGCGGTACAAAGTAAATTTGCAATGATGAAAATATATTTTATTTAATATTGCACCAATGTGAGACATATAACAGAAAAAAACTCGTTTTACGAAAAGTTCGGACCCTTTAAAACGATAAACTGAAGTCCTTCAATAGTTGAATTCTATTCTCTTCCGCATTTCGCTAGAGAATATAGCGTGCAGCTCCGCAAATCCAGACATATGCAAAACGTTGGTTTGTTTTGAATAAAGATTGACAGGAGAAGGAGAACTTTGGAGAAAGCTGAGCAATGCAAAAACAATTTATAAAAGACTAATTATATAAAATACTAGTAGACCCATCAACGCGTTGCTATGGCTAAGGTATACGTTAAATTATATTGATGTAAACTACCGAGATTTACTTAGTCCAGTCGTTATACTGTGACGGGTAGGAATGAAAGTTTTACCTCAGTTGCTATTACCTATTGTGTTTATACGATTGAGATTTCGAGTAAATAAATGTGATTTAAAAGTTTCAATGATGGATGCCTGTATATAAATGAAAAATACATCGTAAAATACAATACAATGAACCACCCTAAGATATGTTAAATGATAAAAAACTAAATCACGATCTTATAACTACTCCTTGTTTTACAGGGAGAGAACCGTGCGATATACAAGTTTTTTTTTCTATTAAATAATCCAAAATAAAATCGACAAAAATAATTACATAGAAAATATAAAAAACCAACTTGAAACACCTTAAATGTGCACTTTCTTGACATATTTGTTTTGTTATTTTGATTTTAAAAAGAAACTAGTGCATGTGCACATGTTTTTCTTAAATTTCTATAGAATCATTTTAGAAGTAAAAATTTTCAGATAAAAAATAATTTTTAAAATCGATTTGGAATTGATGGAGATACTTGCATACATACATACAAAACATATACACATCTAAATTGGGAACCTCCTCCTTTTTTGACGTCGCTAAAACAAAACTGCGTCTTAAATTTTCAAGAAACATCAGTTTGAATTGTTTTAATTATAGAAAAAGTATGATGTATGGTACATAGTAATGTGTGTGAATTAAATTGAATCGTAATGATTTTTTAAAACGCTTCGATAATATTATTAGAAAACCATCGAAACTAAAGAATAAAATTTGATCATTAACTTTTTCATTTGCGAACATGATATTTAGTTGTATCAATATGATTACTCATTTTCTTATTGTCTCGTAAGTGTTGTTCTCAACAAAACAATTTTTAATCCATAACATATACTTTTTAATACATTCAAAAAGAGGCCCTATTCCTGCGTTAAAAGTCAGCAACTCTCTTGCAACTCTTCTGGGTCTTGGGTCTTGGCGGCGGTAATCACTTACACTTACCATCACGTAAACCGCTTGCTCGTTTGCCTCCCTCTCTCTATATATAAAATAATAATCGACTGATATTCTTATAGGATGTTGACCTTTTATTAAAAATTTAATACTAAGGCTAAAGTACAAGGTTAAAAGGTATGCATTTTATCTTAAGCTTACTGAAGAAAATACAGTACAGTCGGTCAGAAGCGAGGTTAGCCGAAGCATTTTACAGTGTTTGTGTAAAAGATTTTAATCAATTCCGCCAAATTGTAGAGAGAGAGAGAGAGAGAGAGAGAGAGAGGGAGAGGGAGAGAGTTATGAATTCAAGCAAAAATTATTAATCAAATTAACTATAAACATAAGATCGTTCGTTTCTAGTGACGCGTTATACAAATATAATCCAAACTTTTCGCATTCCGATATTGAAGCTAAACTTCAAGTTATTTATCTTATACATATCGTTGCTTATTCCTCTAGATGACTAATTATTCTAGTTAGATTTTTGTGTCCCATATTCTCTTAGGATAATTAATAGTTATTTTATTAACGAACTACTTCTGTGTAATATCTTAACTGATTGTTTATTTGTTTTTGTACAGAATTTTTGTACTAACCGATTCAATTCTTATCACCGAAATTGTCGAGATTCATTTAAAAGAAATAGGTATTTAAATATGGTGACAAATTCTTGTATCTAAATAGATAAATACGATTAAAATCGTATTTAGCTATTTTGTCTTCTTTATATATAAACCAGGACGTGAACAGGAGGAAATCCGCTTAGATTCAAAATATTTATGTAGCTTTTGTATGTATATACCTAAAATGTATTAAGAATAGTAAGGTAGCTTCGTTTGTTAGTAGAATAAAGGACAGCGAACCGGCGCCGGGGGCGGCAAATATCGATGAATGAACTTCGCATATTTCAAAATCGGACTCGGCTCATATTGCAGCCGCTCTCACTAGTTCGTCCGGTTCGCTTTGGTTCGTTTTTCTCGTAGTCCACTAATTTTTCCGAATTAATTTTTCAGTCTGCGCTACACACATGTACTTTGTTCTATTTGAAATTCAGAACTTTAAAGCAACAGTTTCTTTCATTCACATAACGATCATTATCGATTTATGATTGCGAATCGCAGATTTAAAATATTCAGTACGGATTAAGTTTTTAAAATGTGTCTAAGCCTGTTGAATTTTAACAAAGGAATGTATCACAGCAAGCTAGCCAATAGAAAAAAAATCTGTAACGAAAATGCGATATGTTTAATTGAAGATGGTTAAAATTAATACAGAAGACGACTTTTTTAATGATGCAAATCACCATGATACAAAGAAATAATTCTTTTCAACATATTATAAGATTTTGCCGTGTGTTTTAGCCATGAATTTGCACCCTGTAAATAAAAAACTGTAAGCCTCCGCTGATAGAGAACTCACGAAAGCGCGCGCCTAACATGGAAAGCTGAAAGCAGAGTGGAATGAGTATTTACTAGCAGAACGGAGTTATGGAGAACAAAGAACCATTAGGATGACTTGAAAATAATAACAATAAAAAATGAGGTAAAAAGAAACATTATATATATCTAAAAGCATATTACTTAGTTTAATAATATCAAAACATAGCAATGCGTCTACACAGTTCATTTATCTAAGCGGCTAATGGCACATGATCACTCTTATTACAATAATAGTCTTATGCATTAGGTCATTAAGCGAAAACTACTAAATACTAAGCACATAATAATACTTGTTCAATCGACTTGCCCATTGGGTTTCGAGGCAACACTTGCAATCTTTAAAAATATACGAAAGACTATTCCTAGTCCGCTTACGAAACTATGGACGCTCGAGGGCTTCCTATCCCAGAACAATTTGGTTTTCGAGCCAATCATTCTTGCACTCATAACGTGCACCGCATCACGAAGTATGTACTAGCCAAAAGGCAAGTAGGTTCCCATACAGGAGTGCTCTTTCTCGATGTTGCGAAAGCGTGCGACAAAGTCTGGCATCACGGGCTTATGTACAAGTTCTATGAGCTTGGTGTGCCTGATCGTCTCGTATGAATAATACGAGACTTCTGTAGAGATCGAACATTTCGCTGCCGTGTAGAGAGAGTATGCTCGACTCCTCGTCCCGTCCTTGCAGGGGTGCCACAAGGTTTGGTCCTCGGGCCAACTCTTTTCACTCTCTACACCAATGACATACCGCGTATTCGAGGTGTAGAGATAGCCCTATATGCAGAAGACACCTGCATGTTCACATCAAGCTCTCAGGTTGATGTTACTCTCAAAACGCCTACAAACCGCAGCCAATACCCTTGGTGACTGGTTTTGGGAATGGCGTATTGAAATAAATCCATCCAAAAGCGCGGCACTACACTTCACTCGCGGAAGAGCGAGTAAACTCCCACCAGTCACACTCATGGATAGTCCAATCTCATGGGTTAACAATACCAAATATTTGGGTGTCGTTCTTGATAATAAACTAAGCTTCCTCCCGTACATATTTCAGGTTAGAAACCAGGTGGCCTTCGTACTAGGTTCCCTGCTTAGTGCTACATCAAAGATGTTGCTACGGAGTAAGGTGACAATTCAAAAAGTTATTATTTGCCGTGTTATGAGTTACGCGTGTCCGATGTTCGCACCGACTTCAGATCATGCATTCAAAATAGAATCATGCGCAGAGTCACGGAAGCCCCCTGGTTCATGTGTAATTTAGACTTACACGTCGATCTTAAGCTTTCCACCATTGCTCATTCTTGAAGTTGGCATCGCGCCACTACTCTGAATCCGCCGTGATCCACCCGAATCCATTAGTAAAAGGTGCCTGCACCTATGGGCCCATTCCGTTCAGCATGTTTGGCTGACGTGGGAATCGTAGGCCACGGCACGTGTTGGTCCATCCCGATGATGAGACAACGCTTGCGAACGCGAAACACAAAGTCGCCGGCGAGTGCGGCATAATACTTATACCAGATACCGCCGCATTGGGTAGGTTCTCCCCTGATAGAGGCGTTGCTGTTGGAGTTTCTTTCACCACCGCTTCTTCCAGCAATAACGCATCCCAAAGCGGTAGCAATGTTATTAGCTCTCCCCGTGGGCCGATAGAAGCAACCAATCGAGTCGAGGTTCAGCCCTCTCGGGTGCTCTTGAGTCGAAGTGTTAAACGCAAATTAAGCGCTAGTTCATGCCGAGGTTCTCTCTTTGGGTCCCTTAAGTCTGATCTCTACATGGAAGGTCCACTGAAGCGACCTAAGAGCTTGGCGTCCTCCCAGTCCGGTAATACACGCAGTGACGGCCCGAGCCGAGGTTTCCTCTGGGAGCTCTCGAGCTAGTCACTTTTAAACGAGGTTTAGACCAGGCGCTCTAAGCGCCGGCCACCTCAAATTCAATGGATCTGCAGATGCCTTTCTGGCCAGCAGTGATAATGTCCGCGACAAAAAAAAATCTAGAAAATTAAAAAACAAAGAAAAATACCGGCCCTTTCCCTACCGCTATGCCGTATAACAATATAAAGATGCAATAATCACGTACGTCACCAATAGTCACGTGGTGTTTAGTTTTAGAATGGTATTTTATTAATGTAAATAAACCTTTTAGTTTACTCTTTTTTGTTCGTTTAAATTATGTCATTGTACTTAGGTTAAAGTAGTCTATGTTTTCTTTTTTCTGTAATACATTTAATTTTAAGTTATTATTTATACTTGTGTTTTTACAATTTCAATTAATGATAATTATACAGACATGCACAACGTTACAGGAGAAAGCGTTAATTACCATGTTTGAAAAGCTTTTTTAGTTTTGATGTTGTGTTGTAACCAAAGGTTTGGAAGATTAATTTATTATATGATGCCTTACGCCTTAAGTTAAAAGATAAATATGTGTAATAGGAACACTCTTTTTTTTAATTAATTTAGGAAAATATAAATTCTTCTAAGCTGATAAAACCCAAAGGTTAAGGTGTAAGGCGCTGCACGCGCCAGCGGTAAATGTCTTAGTTTACGTTCTGTTCTATTTACTTATCACCCGGCGGGCTATGTAATAAACCAAGTTTATCAGTCATAGCTATTGAGTTGTCGTTTATCCCGTTATTTTTGAACACTAATATAAATTAAAGTTAAAACAAATTTAGGTATAAACATAGCTATTAGTCGATAATGTAAGATATGAGATCACCTCTTCTTCAATCGGGAGGTGCTCTCATGACTGTGAGTTGCTTTGATTCTGGTAAAATCTCTAGGAATCCATTCACAGTCTAGAATTGTGTAACTGGCTGACATGGCTCGGCCGACATAGGCATGGGTCATTTCATTAATAGCAAGTCAAAAATGAAATGAAATGAACTTCATTTGTCACACCTCCCTATATTCGTTCAAAATAGCAGTTAAATAAATCACAGTTTTGTTCTGACGTCACGATCACGACATTTCGCTGCGATAGACTGTCATTGGCTCATTGGTACCTTTATTTAAGGAAGTTAGAATCACACCACTGACTCTGACTATGTAACCTAACCAATTTCCAATAGATAGCAAACCTGTGTTAATTAAGAATAAGAAGGAAAATTTTAAGTTTAATATATCATATCAAGGATAGAACTTTAATTATATACATGATAAACAATCATATAAAATTTGTATACCTAGTTTATAATTTCTTAAAATATTTTATTCGATATGGATGTTGTACATACAAGTTTTGTCGAATCTGAGTCAAATTTTAGAATAATTTGTTTTATTACTTCTCCCTAATATTTTTTGTTTTTATTTAGATTCAACGAATAATTCAATACGCACTAAAAGTAAAGGAAAATACCAATAACAATATATTGTATCCAAGAATTACAGCATTTTATGTTGTCAGTATTTAAAATATTTTATTTTCTAATTTATTTACCTATCAATTTTGTGTCATGCACTAATTTATTTAACAATTAACATTCTATTGCGTAATTGTTTTTGATACGTGATACAAGATGACGTAAATCGGAAAGTAGGTATTATTTATAAATTAAATTATCCAAGTATATTTATATATCTATACAGATCAATAAATCAAATAATAAAAATAAAACAAAGTTAATAAAATATCTAACATTGTGAAACAGTGTGAAAGTAATTCCTTGTAACTTCAAATAATGAGAAAATAACAAGTCTTTCTCTTTCTAACTTACGGCTATAAATGGGTTTGGAACTGAAACAGACGTATTTACTAGAAGCCATGAGCCATGAGCCATGAAATCGCGACATCACTGACATGATTCACAAGCATTAGAAAAGTGCGCGTACGCACTTTCAACAAGGAAATTTATCACGCATGAAATCACTGTGACAATAATGAATAATTTCGTGAAATTAAAATGATTTAGAAGTAGCAATCGTTCTAATGCCTACTGTATGTACTCCATACACGGGCTACGAAAGACCGCTGCCATTGTTCTCCATTCAGATTAGGCCATGATGGTGATGTCATTTCTACCATTGTTTAGTGCCCTATACCACTTTAATACCTCTTGCATTGCGGGCAAAAAGTGTATATATTGGACGTCATTGGGATCGAAAGAAAATAGTGTAACAACCTATTAGCTGTTGCGTGATAATATTAAATGGTTTGGCTCCCACATCGCCTGAACTGAGTAGATCATTTGTTCCTATAGAAGAAGATCGAGTAGGATAGCGCGGAGTAAGTATAAACGATTCTTTTCTGAAAACTGTTAATACTCATGCACGGCAGTTCTGCTAAAGTATCTTACTAAAGTGGCTTCAGATCGCCAGCCATTAGCAGCCACGACTGAGTCTTATGCCGCTAAAACCGTTGGCATTTTGAGGGTAAGACCAAGTTCCAAGCATGTGGCATTATAAACTTCAGCGGAGTCTGTGACAGCCCAAGTAATGTTTTCGCCAGGCGCTGTCCAGACAAACAAAAGGAGGTGAAAGAATAAATAAAAAAAGGGGTAAAGAATAACAATCTAGAGACGGTCACGCCGTTCCCGGCCAGTGTCCCGTCAGGGGCATTCCTCGGGTGTTTGACTGAATGGACTATAGTTACACGAAGTAGGCCTACCCAAACTAGCGGCAGCCCCAGCGTAGAAACGGCTGCCAAGCAAAAGATGACAACTGAAAAACCGATGATCGTCTACTGTAGTAATTAAACTACAGCTGGACGCAGCGGCCAATGGCGTCATATATGCTGGCATCCTTAGAGAGGTGAGAAAAGCGGTTAATTTCCAGGGTTTAGGGCTACACGCTATCCGATTCAGGACATCCGCACCGGGAGCAAAAATCCTCGAAATCCCAGGGGCCGAGAGCAGAAACAAAGTCAACGTGCTGGCCGAGAAGTTGCGTTAGGTGGTTGGCGACGAAGTTGATCTAGTCTCAAGACCTGAAAAATGTGTCCATGTGCGTTATGTTTATAAACAGGCAGAGTTTGCTGAAGCTGTTGCAAAATATGGCGAATGCCCAGTAATTTCCATCAAAGTAGGTGAAATTCATCACAATCTTTCTGGCTTGGTAACGGCAATTGTAACCTGTCCAGTATGTGCAGCTGTGAAGATCACTAAAGGCGGCTGCATACCAATCAGCTGGTCATTGGTGCGTGCCAAACTATTGCCACAACGATCTCTACGGTGTAACCGGAGCCTAAAGGTAGGTTTATGAAGGATAAAGGCCAAAAGGCTGATGGCATCGTGGGTCGGGCATTGGTGCTCGCCCTAGAGGACGCTCTTAAAGCGAGATTGAAGGTTCAACGCCTGTCGTTCTCCAGCCAGAATACCACAGGGCTGGAAGACAGGCAAACTCGTCCTTATCAAGAAGGAAGGGCGTCCAGTAGAGTACCCGTCTACCTATCGGCCGAAAGTGCTACCTGACGATGTTCGAAACCTCTTCGAGCGAGTAATCACTCGCCGCATCGTCGAGCACGTACAGCGCGTCGGTCCGAATCTGGAAGACGCAAAGTTTGGATGCCGAGGGCCTGAGGGCAGGTCCACAATTCTAAATCAATTTTCATCTAAATCCTTTCAAACGTTTAAGCGCGATAGAGTAACAAACAATAAAAATTACAAACTTTCGTGTTTGTAATACATATTAGTAAGATTGTAATGTGCTAAGTTTTCTGATAGATTATAAATTAAATAATACAAATAAGTATGAGTTTTAAAATAAATAAAATATATCAATATAGACCTGGTGTAACTTTATAAGTAATTTTTAATTATTACACTTAGACACATTTTTCAACGTGTGTGTTAAACGTTAAAACTTGATTAAATTATGCTAATTAAAAATAATGTGGGAGCAAATGCTTAATTTAGAAAACTTTGTTATTTCCATATCTTTTTAAAATTGAAATCATGGCAAAAATATTTACTTTTAGAATTAATAATTAAGAAATACCAAATAAGGAGAAAAAAAATTATCTTTATTTTTTTTTCTTGCAACAGATCTCCCGTTGCGAAGTTTTTTATAACTGTTTTAGTGAGAGTTGATCAAACAGCGTGAGTACGCTGTACTGTGCACATAGCAATTAAGCTTTCTCAGCGTGCTCCAGTGTGGGACTCTTAACTTATTTTATACTTAAAGGCACGGATATAACAATAGTATAACTTCAACAAATAAATCATCAAAGGAGAATCCAAATTTAATGTAATTCATTACTTTGATGGAGGAAAAAAAGCTGTTAAAATACAGGCATTAGGGAATGAAGAAATCTTCATACGATTTTAAGTTTACGTTACACAATGTTTTAATATTACAAGGAAAACTCAGGACAGTCTCCATTCCTTAGTCGTTATATCACATGGTCGGAGAAGTGATTGGCCTGAAGTGGCAAATCAGGTAATACCTTAACGGCCTCTTTTGATGTGCAAAACTTTAAAAACATGCTCCAGAAAGTAAGTGCCAGGAAGATACGAGAGCCATTGCTAGGGAGAAATTTTGGAGAGCTTTCATCTAAGGGATTATAATCAAAAATTAAGGCAGACAACAATACAAAGATAATCCTCTCTCAAATCTATTTGCCGTAAAATTTTTGGAATGGAAATGGATGAAAAAAGAAATTATAGTCGGAACACATCCTACTGTTCATATTCCTGAATTATCAGAAATACCCTTACGATAGAGAAGTCTCCATGATCCATATATTACTAGACTAGGTAATTATTTAATAACATTATAGGAAGTGGACTTTGTTGAATAGAAATATGGAGCATTTAAAATGTTTACATTTTCTTTTAAAAATTGCGAGCGTCCTTTTAATGGTAAAAGTTAAGGATGAAAAAATATTTTTTGACAATAACACAATTACGGACAACACAATAAGGATATTTTAGGCTAGGACATTTTTATAGAAAAGGGATGGCAAAGTAGCAAATGGTTGACCTGATACTAAGTGACCCAATGGCTCATGGACACACGCAACATTTGAAGAGTTGTTTGCGTTATCTGTTACGGACATAAGAGAGAGGTTCAGGAAATATGAGAATTTTGGTTATGCACTAAGTTCATGCATTTAAAATTAAAAACAAACTATGTCAAATTTAACGTCATTCAAAAAAAACTAGAGTAGCAAGTAGGATGCAAGAAAAATATTTCTTTTGCAAAGACTTTGATATTTATTTTATGTATAAAAGTTCCTCATAAGCACTTATTGCACGGGCCATTTAATTGAAGTTGCTGGTAAAACTTTCAATAAAAATTGTGCGCATAGTACTCGTTCGATAATTTTTACTGACTTTATAAATGAAAAGCTATAAAATAGAGCTATTATTTTGACAGAAACCAGAGAAACCATCTTTAAACGCCTTATTGGTTAACGTTTGTGAAATAATAACCAAAAGAGAAAATGATGAACCGATTTATATGGAATGTAATTTCCATATAAATCGGTTCATCATTTTCTCTTTTGCTTTTGCTCTTGAGAGCAATAAAATCGCACACCTTGACTTTTTTTGATAAGGCAGTTTTTTTCATGAATCTGAATAAATATTTAAAAAAACACACATACTAATTGAAAGTCTACCTCATTGCCTTTCTGATG
>JAOCPS010104459.1:0-15505 GCA_025505425.1 Graphium colonna | reverse complement strand
TAACAGCACCAGGAATCTGCGCTGAAGTGAATAAATCCCGGTCCGCAAGGTAAAAAATAGGCAGAAGGACGCCAATTTATTTGATCGTATAGCTGTCTAAAAACACCGTTTAAGACCACAAAATAAAAAGAAACTAAAGTTTTGTGCACTTACCCGTTGAGACTGGAGTGAAGAAGACTCCAAAAAAGTTTTTTGGACAAATAAATCCAAATTTGAAGTGTTTCGAAGTAAACGGTGAGCTATTGTTCGCTGGAGTATCGAGTAAAGATTTTTGGATAGATTGGGTGGGACTAACAGTGAAGCATGGCGGTGGTTTCGTTATGATGTAGGGATGATTTTCGAACCATGGAACCGGGGATATGTTATGAGTTGACGGTATCATGAAAAAGGAGCAGTACAAACAAACATTACAGCGAAATGCTGTGCCATCGTGACTGAGAATTATATTTCCAACAAGACAGTTCTAAAACATAAACACAGTTCTAAATTATGATAGGGTTATTTAGAAAATATAGAAGCAGAAGGGGTGTTAAAATCACGGTCTAGCCTCCTCAAAGCCCGGTTCTAAACCCCGTATAATTTTTGTGGAAAGAGCTCGATAGAAATATGCGCAGTTGTTGCCCCTCTTCCCAAAAATATCTGTGGAGGGCATTGCAAGAAAGCTTTAACAGTATCTCACATCATTATTAAATTTCGGTGCATACATAGTGTACTACAGTAATCAGCTTTGCTTGTTATATAACTTTTTCAAAGTGAAATTAAAATTTTGATTTTTCTTTAGTGCATCTCAAAATGAAGCCTAGCGCTTTGTTAGCTTAGACTATAATTGAAAAATTTTAATTTGATCAGTACATATACAGAAATTAATAAAATAATTATATTAAGAAGATATTTATAAAACTAACAATAAAAATAAATATTCCACTTCAATTCTTTTAAGCTTTTAACTAGCTTGTGCTGCGATGTTTCAGATTTCCCTTTAAAAATTTCCGGTCTTAATCTAGATAAATTTCTAGCAGTTCCCGCAAGTTAGTTGTGGTAGATGCGTGTATGGATCGTTAATTGGGTTAAAAAAATAGCGTTTGTGCTGGAACATCTTCCAGCACAAACACTATTGTTTTTACCTCTGATACCAAGATTAGACAAAAGCAACTTGTTTCAGTGACAAGCTTAATACATCCCGTATTAAGCTTGTCACTTAAACATTAATTTGTTTCGTATTCTCAGGAGATTTATTAATTCTAGAGACTCTAGCGCAAACGTGAATATTGCATTCGTCGAGCTTCAAGTTGGCTAAAGAAACAACTTCTTCGTGATTATTATAAGATTTTTGGACTTGTTTCGGGGATTTTTTGAATTTCTACGTTAGATGCTCTGGAATCTTGTTTCATTCGAACGATACTGGAGTTGAGATTTGTAACCTGAATTCTAATAACTTGATTTATGTAGCCTACGATTTTAAACCGTTATTTATGATTTACTGTTGCTTCTCGATAACTGCAAGAGAATTTGTTACTTGTTCAAAGTTATCCAGACTTTTTTAAAATTGTCATGGACTTGTCAACATTTCTTAATTAAATTGTTAAATGTGTGTGTCATACATATTTTGAAATCTTTATTTTAATAATTTGTTGATGTTTTTGAGTCATACACTTTCACAGGAATCGAATTTAGATATATCTTTTGCTGAAGAAGCAAGTATGACCTAGATGGCCATCTGCCCTAACGAGAATGTACCACCGGAAGTAAAAAAGAAGTACACCAACAAAAACAGTAGAACGTTTTGTCGGTGCAGAAAACTCACCAAGAATTGTGACACCAACCGCCTCCGTTTTCTTCTGCTGGATGGCTAGGAGTTCTTCTATCAAGCAATTTAGGTATATTACTTAATGGTGAAAGCTTACGCGTTACTATAGGCATAAGTTTGGGTGCTCCGTTATATAAACCACATTTAGTTCTCATGTTAATAATTTAAACGAACATGGACTAGCGTGACAAAAAATTGCAAGTCGTTTTTCCCGCCACGGTTCTCATCATCCGGAGTGCTCTTGCCTCTAAAAATGTTCCCTTAATTCTTGAGCGTTGTAGCATTTTTCGCGATTATGGCAAGAGACCCGATGGTCTGACCTTAATCCCTTGGGAGAGAGGCAAAGCCCTTATTTGGGATACAATTTGCGTCGACACATTGGCTGCCTATCATCTAAGGGCAACTTCAGTGAAGGCCGGGTCGGCATCAGAGGCGGCTGAAGTGAGCAAGTGTCGCAAATACGAGTCTATCAGTGCGGACTACGTATTTGTGCCACTTGCTATGGAGCTATTAGGTCTGTGGAGTGCAAAGACCAATAAATTTATTAAAGAGCTATTTTATAAAATTAATGTTGCAACTAATGAACAAGAGGGCAGGTTCTTTTCTCGCCCAAGGGGTAAGTGTAACCATTCAGTGAGCAAATGCAGCGAGAGTTCTTGACACCATGCCACGCGTAGCAAGATTATTTGATAATTGTAGTAAGGTTAATTCTTTTGCTTTGTAAATATTTTTGTTAAAAATTATATTGAATTTAAAAAAAGTAACCTGTTAGTACTAGATAATGCGCCATTAAGAATTCATTGTATTTGGATTGTGGAAACCACGTGGATAAGTAAGAATTAATTTCTTTTATTTACGTATAACTTACTATTTTTAGGGGAAATTATATAATATAATGTACTAATTAGAATTCCCTGTTACTAAGACTAGATAATTATTGCATAGAAATATGTGTTGTTATGTTAATCAATTGATACACTTACATGGCCTATTGGCAGATTCTGGTAATATATTGTGCAACTGGTTATTAATAATTTAAAATTCAAATAAAAAACGAATAAAATATCTATAATAAAACTTATAAAACATTTTATTTTATTTTATTTATAGCATATTAGTGCAATGCCACAACACATTAAAACAACAATAGGTAATCTTTATTAATATTATTTGCACATTATTTCCGATACTGACCAGTAAAATTTTTGTGGTTTTCCTTTGTCACAATCTAAAAATTAATTTTACAATTTTAAATATTTATTATTTTATGTTTTGTGAAAATTTCAGCGAATTTGCAATTATTATGTTATGTGTGCTACACAATCGATTTAGAAAGCACTTGCAATTCAAACATGAAAAAATCCACAGTCACAATTTGTTGCAAATAGTACGTGCAGGTTTGTGAGGAATTAAACTACGTTAATATTAAAAATTTATTTTAGTATTGTAATTTGAAATCGCATTTTTAATATCAATATCTCCTTTAAGAAAAGCGTGATTTCACGCTTTTCTTAAAATAAATTCGTATAAGCGACATAATTGAAATAGTCAATTGTAATATTAATGATGAATGAAAATTTTACACTTCTGTTACCTATTTCCATTATCTTTATTTCAATTGTAAAGATACTTGTAAAACTTCTATTTAAATCATGTTAGTAAACAGTTTAAATAAAAGTCTTGTCTTCATTTATCAACCAAAACACAAGAATAGATTTTTCCTGTCATACAAATAATGATAAGGTCGGCAAGCACTACTAGTGATCTTTCTCAGGCAGCACTAAGAAGGATGGAAAACTGGTATATTAGATACCAACACTCTATTAACTCAAGCAAAACTGAGACTGCACTGTTTACACACAAACACATTCTTGGCAACCACTAGCTGCAAAAGCTATTTGACACAAGATTACAACTATCCAAAGAGGTTAAGAATTTAGGTATCTTATTAAAAAATAAAATCAACTGGAGCCGTCATCTGGCCAAAAGATTAACAAAGAAATTCTATGGTAATGCCGTAAAACGATTGGCAAGGGATAGAGACTAACATCTGACATTGTACTTACATTGAACAATATAGTGATTTGCCCCATGGTAAGGTATGAGGCGCATATCTGATAGCCAAGATGGTAATGAGCTACAAACAGGCATAAACTAACAACAAAAGTTTTAAAGACTAGCATTCATTGCTATTACAGCTTGTATATGTGCAACACCAACGGCAGTCATAAAAATTTTGCTAAACATACCACCATTACACTTACTTAACAGGCAACAGACAAGGTATTTATCAAAAAGGCATCACCACTACGCGTCAAGTTCTTAAAACTTTGGAGAGCAAGTAACACCACACACCACTGACAGACATATACAAGGATCTACCTATACTAATGGCAGTAAATTATAGGATCCCAAAAAGGTATGTTTTGGCCAAAATACAAAATATAGTTAAAAGAAGACAACAATTACGAAAGCCCAAACCCAAAAGAATTTAGCGCTTTTACAGATAGGTCTGAAAAAAGAGCTGGTACAGGGTCCGTAGTTTTTTCTGAAGACCTGCATATCATTCTGATCCACACCACAAGTACATTTCAACACAGTATTTCAGTTGTTTTGTGATTTGCCAGGCAGCTGTAGCCATTATGACCAGAAAGATAGAATAATGAGTCTGAATCCTCTCGGATAACATGACAGTACTGCAAGCCTTAGACAAAAACATCGATACGTTGGGACTAATACACGATTGCTATCGACTACGGACTGTGGTACGGCAACAGCCTTACCCTGCAGTGGATCAAGGGTCATTGTGGTTCGATGGGCAACGATGCTGCTAATGAAATGGGTAAAGGAGATCCGAAATTAAAGCTATAGGACCAATACCCATTTTACTCACATCGAAAGATATCACTTAGTCAAAACATAACTTAACAACACAATACTATCTGGATCGAGCAAAAAAGGCTCTACTCCAAACCTACCATCGCTTACCCAAAAAACTCATACAGCTGAGTAAACTCCAACTACGGCTAATATCCAGCACAATAACGTGACACGGTGCCTTCAATAAACATCAATCTAATTTAACCTAAAAGGCCTACTGAGAATTCTGGAAGTGATAGGTCGGATCGAGTAGTGAGCTTGACTCCACCAAGATGCAAAATAGGTGTAATAGTCATCAAAATGTGGAAACAGCCCGCGATTATTATACCATAAGTATGAAAGAACCTATGGATAAAAGTATTTCGAATGCGACGCAAATTCGGCTATCGTTAAAACAAAATAAAATCTCTTCGGTTCCTCCAGAATTCGACACCGAAGTAGGAAAAGGGTAGTCACACACTCATCTAATGTTAATAGGAGGCGGTATAAAAGGGTCACTGATTAAACGGACAACTTTGATAATCGGTAAAAAAGACGAATCTAGAGAAAACAACAGTTTTGTTCTGTGGCTGACCTGAATTGCAACCATTGACACCTAACGTCACATTCTTAGCATTTTAAAGAAGGTGATGCCAAACGTGTACACAAAAGTAATTTTGCGGAGTCCTTTAGAAATGCTTTGTAAAATGATGTAATCGATAAGTATGTTTACTCGTGTTTATGATCGATTACTCACAGGCCGTTGAGACAAAAAGGACAAGAAAATTCTATTTATTATGTCAGTTGGTTTTCTTTACATAAAAAAGAAGACGAAAAAGGGAAGTGGCTTCTCTAATGACAAGCGATCAGCACCACCAACATCAACACCAAAGGAGTTACAAGAGAATTGCCAGCATTTTAGGTACAAATAGGCTGTCTTTTGAATGGTCTGTTAGTCGTCTTGGTCCGAAAATACTGTGGTGGACTGCTTATCACGAGATAGTAACGATAGTATTTGGTGATTTACCGTATCATATGATGCATGGAGTTAAAAATATGATGTATTAAGTAAAGACGATATTAGTCCGAACAATTTTTCTGAATACTTCACAACAACGATTTTGTAGATGAGTTTCTACAGGCACTCGTCGACACGGTCCTGAAAAATATTTGTCCGACTAGTTTTAATTTTTTCTGATTCAATATATCAACAGTATTATCATCAGCATATCAATGAATGTTGCTCATGTGGAACAAATAAATGAGCAATTTGAGAAAAAGCTGGTTATCCATTCGTAAACTACATTTGAGACAAGAAAGATGAATAGTACAAATGTAAATAAAATTAAAGAAATATATTATCCTACATTTCCTGATATTGCTATATTCTGACTCTAATTATCTATACTTTATTACATACAAAAATTAAAACCAGGCTCCCAATTGATGATTTCAGGCTTTTAGCATATTTTCGTATTATATTTTATCTTTACCTAAAATTGTACAAATAGGTAGAAGGCCTTTGTCTGATATTATTTCATTTTCTTCCTTCTTTGTTTTCACTATGATAAAAATGAAAGTTAGTTTTTTTTTTATTTTATGTTTGTTCCATCCACAAAGAAATTTGAGGTAACGAATTTAAATAAAATTTGATATCCAAATAGATTATTAGCTGGATTAAGATATGGGATGGGATTTGAACAAATCCCAAAATATCACACGAATTAAACTGGAGATAGTAGCTAGTCCAATATAAGCTTGTTCCAAAATGAATTTAACAGGTGTTTACCTAAAACTAAAAGGATTTACCTACGACGATTTTTATATTAAAGGAAAAATTTAATATCGAATTTTTAAGTTAACAAAAGTCTTAAATTTCTCCTGTCTCTGTTTAGTACAATTCCGTTTATACGACTTCCCACAGTTAACCGTTATAAAAATGTAAATTTTACTTTTTAATATTACTCTCCTAGTAACCGTGTTTAATTCATAATGCTTAAATTTTCATTTCACTGAATATTTACGCTACATTTACCAAAATCAAATAATCTTTTGTGGCTCAATTTTCGGGCACATAACTTTATGCCAAAGCAACAGTTTGTTCATTTTTGAAACATGGGATACATTACGTCCGGTGATCAATAAATAGTAGTCTCCAGTGTTTTAGCAGGTAACATATTTTTATTAATTTTTATTTTAGTTTTTTAACAATATAATGCGTTTAGCAGAGAAAACCTCAATTAAACATCTTGCTACATAGTTTTTACGCAAATTAAATACAATATTATATAATGAAATGTATTAGATGAAAAAGAGCAATGTCGAATTTAGCCGAAATTTCTTGGGCTTATTTCCCTTCCTGCAATGGCATGTATTATATTTAGCAAATTTCAAAAATGCCTTTAATTAAGAAATATTTCACACCTATCTATTAAAGCATTTTTATACATAATTTTACACTTTTGAGAGAAGCTAACTCATATCCGGAAGATTTAGACTGATTTATCAAATCAGTAAGTCGCGCTTAAACTACTGGGCCTTTATACTCAATCATGTTAGGCGATTTTTTTTTTATATGGTATGCATCTGTGAAGAATGTTCTTTTTTCTTAATTTCAAACCTGTACAAAGATATGTATAAAATTCTTAATTGTGAAAGTAACTTTATGGCTTCGCTTACGTTAGTCATTAAAGATAGATTTTGTTAATTATTTTTGGGCGATATCAATTTTTTTTTTGAATACTTATAATTTTAATCGAGCTTTTATTGCTTAATGTCTACGGCCTGTCTTTTTTGTGTGTATAATAATTTCTGTTGACTGATTTAAAAAAAAAACTTTTTCTATTCCTCATCAACAGTACCTTTGATGAATGTAACTATTTCGTAGCCTTTTTTGTACCCCTGACATGGATTATACAAAATTAAGGGGGAGTAATTATGACGTGCGAGTATTACAAACAGACATTACATTTCGAATGTGTATAATGCTTTTACGTCATTACTTCTTAACCGATAATCATAAAACAAAAGTCACTGACACCTGAAGTCACATAGGACCAAAAAACCGAATATAGAAAGAATTGTATTCATTAGACAGTCGTCCAATATAATATAGCCTACTAACGTAAATATACAATAACCTAATCATGGTATAAATGTAATATCTAGAAAATATTTTAATTATTTTTTGTATTTAAAATTTTTACACTAATGAATTAAGTTAACTCAATCTGTCAAGACAGGTAACGGCATATGAATATTTGTATTTCGTATACTTGTGTTTCATATAGTACGTGAGAAAATTTTTATTTATATATATTTTCATGGCCGTTTATAAATTTTATCTCAACGCTATCACGGACTTCGAAGCGGCGGTATATTGTAAGGCAAACTCTTAATATTTTTTGTATGTACGTTTGCTGATTTCTCCGCAAGTTATCTATCGATATTCAAAATATTTTTTTTATATGTTAGGATATAATTCAGTGCTATAATTTCGTTTTTAAATTATAATAACCGAAAAACTTGTTTTACGAACATTCGCTTCTAAGACGTTTTAAGTAGGTTTTAGTATTATATAGTTATCTTCTTTATTATAATTTGAATTATTCTTATCGCTAACCGTTTGAAAAAAATTAAATATATAGGTGAAAAAAGGTCTGTTTGTATCCATCTCCGGGGCTAAATATTACATAAGCAATAGTTTTTCGTAACAGACAAACTGTAATTAGTTTAAGTTTGAAAGAAAATTTGTTACTTCATTATAATTCCATTTATGTTCCTTTACATATATCTAATTTCAATAAAAATTAGTAAGAAAAGTAACACAGAGTAAACAAGAAACATCTGTGTTGTTTCGCTTGCAAACATACGGATTAAAAAGATAATGCGCAATGACATTTGCGGTCTCGTAACGACGTGTGACAGTTGTTCTGCATACGAGTTGGCTACAAATAGAATGTAGAGGTCTGATATAGGTTGATAACGATCCCAATAATAGCTTCCGGAATCGGTTAAACTAGTTTTTTACTAGTTAAAATTTAAATTAAAAAGTTTCTATACTAATTGACTCGTCGTTCACAGCGTAACTAAAGAATAACAAATTCTTATTTTTATATATCTTACATACACCGTACGCAACGCTGTTATATTTTTACAACTTTAACCGTTTCTCGTGAAAACATTTTAATGAATCTTATGACGGCAATAGTATCACAAATATCTTGTTAATCTTCATTTATAAAAAAAAAATATTTTTGTAAAGATGGCGATAACAAAGACTCCTCTGAGATTATTATTATTCGAAAGAGTCTATAAATTGAAATATTTCTTTAAAACTAAAACGAATTTGCCAGGCCGTTTTACCCATCGGATTTAATTACTTGCTTAATGGTAAATATCAGGATATTTGATTTTTTTTGAAGATAATCATACTGTAATAATATGACCATATTTCTGATTACCGTACCCAGCTTCAGTGGTTACTTATCCGCCAGCGACGATCCTTACGAGCACTCACCACTCTATATTCGTTCTTAAATTCTCTTTCAACTCCAGTTTACATTACCTCTTATTTTCAATACCTTTGTGATGTCAGTAACAAAAATCTTCGTTCGACTCATAATCGCCTTTTACATTCACCCTCCTCCTCACCGTTCTGATTTCACGCACTCCTCTTTTTATATCCAAACCATTCTTTTATGGAACGCACTACCTCGCGAAATCAGGATGACAAAAGTCTTGCGGTGTTTAAAAAAAAACAACGTAAGCATTATCTTAATAGTATGTCAGTAGATTCTTAACATCCATAAATTAAGTTTATAGTATATGTATGTATATTAATATATATTATATAATATTTATGTATTCTGTGTATTATTTTAATAATGTTTGGTTTGTATACCATTTAGTATAGGTCCAACCTATGTATCTGTGCATCTACCAAATTATTTCTGTACCATCTTAAGGTTGACTGGTAGAGAATTTCATTGGCATTAAGTCCGCCATTGTACTATTACGTGCAAAAAGTGTAAATAAATAAATCATGGACAGATTTGTGATCAAACATAAGAAATCTCCTAATTTCTATATTTCCCAAGATATACTCAAATGCAAATTCCTCACACCAACTTCTTACGTTTAATTTTATATATCTACATCATAGTTTATTTTTATCAAAATAACTGTAAAAAGTTGATTACAAAAGTTCACTGTAAAGGCGATTGACGTCAGTTTCACAATTGTCTGGGGAAATTATATTTCTTACTATGAGTTTTTTTCTACAAAGTGCTCTATAACAATTTAGTAAACGTTTATTTTTCATATGCAATCAAGTCTTTGCGAAGGAAATAGGAGAAAACTGGGAAAAGATTCATTTCATAGTTACCGTTTTAGCGGCTTAAAATGGTTATTTAGTCCATGTATAAGAATTGATGATTTTCCTACCTCTCCTACCATCTACCATCTACCATCCTACCGTTTTACCTACTACCCTTTAATTTTAAATAATTGACGTGTGTTAGGAATGCTAAATTTAAATTTCTTTGAGATCTGAGTTTATGGATTTCTTACTTTTTCTTATCTTACTCTGAAAAGATCTTGTTTTAATCAACAAATGTTTTATATATACAGTAATGATTGTAATGCTACGAAATATGTAATTATTTTTCAAGCAATCAGTATAAACTTCAGAGAGCAATAATAAATGATTTGATTCATACAAGACAACGATCTTTATTTTCACTACTACCTCAAAGCATTATTAATTCAATGCATTTCAGATTTAAACAATAATGGATTTGTCGAATATTATCTCGTGAGTTTAGTGATAGGGTAATGGATATTAAGGACTATGGATAAGCTAAATCAGACTTTTCTACGATATTTACTACAAGAAATGATTGTTTTACATTTATCTTACTAGTAACTTTAGAATACCTTATATTTGGATACTTGAACGTATTTAGCCTGTCTAATAAATACCCACAGATATAAATATTTTAATAATCAGACCGACATGTATACGCAATTGTTTTAATCAATATCTCCTCTAAATCCTAATTAATTTCATAACATTTTCTTTACTGAAATTAATCCTCTACTACTAAAGCCGTGGCAACTCAGTGCCCTTGTTAGCTTTTAATTTTGTTCACTGGAACCTGACTTCAAACCCTGGTGGCGATAACAATAAAATTGTTAATATTGTAATTGAACTTTTAAGTCCTGATTTATCGCATGCTCTTCGGTTAAGGGCAACATCGTGAGGAAACCTATATGGCATTTAGTTTTCATTGTTTGAAACAGTTAGTTACAACAGTTTAACGAAAACATAATTATGTATTTGAAATCATTAAAATAATTTTATTACTTGTTAATATATAAAATGTATATGAAATTATTTTGCACTTTTATTTAAAAAGAGTATTATTAGTAAATTAATTGAATGAATTCATTATTTACTGCAAGCAATCCTGTCAAAAGCAACGCAGATTCAATTTAGTAAACAGAATAAATTACCCTTAGCGGTAGCTTAGTACTTGAGATGTGATGAAGTAAATAACAGTTATTTTCCTATATTAATTTTCTAATATCGTATTAATAAATTGTAAGTTTCTGTCAGGTTAAATTATTCTTTGCATGTTTTATTTAGAAATTAGAGTTGAATTTGACAGTCAGTTAATAAGGATAGTCAAAACGTCAGTTAATAAATATTTTATTTTATAGAAAGTGATGAGAATTTAATAAATATTAATTAAATAGTAACCTACGCAATTCTCATAGCAACGAAAAGGACACTAGAATTTTTTTTTATGGAGAAGGAGGCAAACACGCAGGCAGATCACCTGATGTTAAGTGTTCACCGCCGCCCATGGACTCCCGCAACACCAGAGGAGTTACAAGTCAGTGAAACTGTTATTGGGCAAAGCTCATCGTACATTATGGTTTACGAATGAAAATGTTTTAAAATAAAACATCGTTGTACATGATTTTCTATACTTTTATCATTACCATGTTGACACAGTTTTATTCCACTAATTTTCACATTCGATAATTGTCTTTGGTATTTTAACTATGCCCATTTAGTTAATTTTACACCATTATGATGGAAATATTAAGCTGGTTGCATTTAAATACTGTGAATAGGTATGCACGTAGGCTAGTAGTGAGTTTAAAATTGTCTTTTGTAATCGCAAGTTTTGAAAGTATATAATTTTCGTCTTGTAAGTATATTGTTGTTGTCTTTTATAGATGAAAAAACCTGCAGTATTTGTGCTCTACTTTGATTTCTCCGTATTGCAACGAAATGAATTGAACGAGTTGTTTTTTCAGGTCAAGAGTATCAGTAAACCTATTCAGTGTCTTCTATTATTTATAATAACGGGTATACCTTTGTAATACATTTTACATTTTACACTTACGAGTAACGAAAGTTTGATAATGTTTCAGTTAGCGAACAGTAACTTTAGAGTACAGAAGAGAACTTATGATAATGAAAACTAATTGTTGTTTTTAAATTTGCCAATACAATGATTATTATTTTGAAATTGGTTAAACGTGCATTGGTTTATCTGATTATTTTTGTTTAATCTCTTACTATTTACTTTTATCAGTGCTTGCTAAATATATCATAAGGTAATGAGATAAGTAAATATAAAATCCATTTAATTTGAAACAATTGATCGGCCATAAACCGATCATAATTACTAATATTATATATATTTTGAGGTGGTAGAGCATAACATGCTTCCACAGCTTTTGCTGCACTTTTACGGCCACGCTCATCCGGGGAAGTACCACCGCCCTTTATAAAGTTGGCATAAAATAAAGTATGCATGACTTTTGGGGATGCCGAATGACCATGTCTACCCTTTTCTTTTCCTGTTCCTATCTCTTCCAAATCCTTAATCCGGATCCATTCTATCCAATAAACCGATTGTATCCAGTTTCCCTGATTGACAACGCACTCGCAACTCTCCGTATGTTTCGTGTGTCCATGGGCGACGGGATCACTTACCATCAGGTGAACCGTCTGCTCGTTTATCTTCCTTTCCATAAAAAATGATATGTTTAATTTGTAAATGATATAACGGTAAATGTTTTATTTTTCTTAGGTAAAATATGTGTCTAAATGGAGTTAAAAAATAACGATCACATCTAAAATTAGCAGTGGGCTGTCCACCTTTAGAGTCATTCTTGTCATTTAGTGTCAATAACGCCTTCACAGGAAATGTACGAGTTGTTAAATAAACTGTATTAGATAAAACTTTGACTTAAAGTGATTCAAAATTGTAAAAAGTCAATAAAAAAACCCATAAAAGATCATAACCTAATAAAATCGGTGAAACTAATATGTAAAATTCTCGTGTTGCTGTGTTAGTTCCTAAATTCTTTAGAAACGGTTTTGCCGATTTTATGAAATATTGTGTACATATCGGGTAGGTATAAGAATTACCCAACATCTTTTTTTCATACCTCTCGATGATAAGGGTAACCCACCTCTAATTATTATTTTTACTTTTTTTAACAATTTTTTATATTTTTATTATATTCTGATTTAGCATTGAAAAATACATACAAATTTCGACCTTTTTACTATATGCCCCTGTTTTTTAATCGAGATTTTTATATTATTCTGTTCTATCCGCATAATAATTGTAATATGATAAATTTTCATTTATATTTTATAATTACAATTAACTTTTACAATTTTTTTTTTCTCAATTTCAATTAATCTTCAAGCCTCACTAGTGATCGATAAACGATAAACTACTAATAGATCAGTTATCCTCACCAGGTGTCACCCATATCACCTCTAAACCACCAAACATCACGGAGTAGGCATGAGAATGAAGCTAAAGGCACCCCTGTTACTACTTTCAGGTGATTTCAGACAGATATTTTCACGTTTTACTTTTAATATCACGTTCAATGTACGCTGATCAAAACGACGATTGCTTTTGCTTGCTTGCTGAATGTTGAATGCGCGTTTAAATAGTTCACGACCCATTGACGGAAATTCTCACAACAGCTGTTAGATATTGCCAATGGAAAAGATGCTGTACATAAATAAAACTGGACGCATAAAACTGCCGCAGCCCGCAGAAAGAGCGATTTTGGCAGCAAAAAATGTGGATGTCAACAGATTAAATTCCAAGATAAAACAGTTGTTGCCAGGGGTTATTAGATGTCATAGTCTATGGTTCATGCTTTCCTGTGGGAATACCGTTCAGTTTGTTTGTATTGGTTAAAGATTACAAGATTTACCAAAAATATTGTACACTACATTAGGATAAGAGTTTAATCTTTGTTTAACTTTTAATTGCCATAATTATATTAGAAATATGAATAACTATTGTTGATGCATAGAAAGCTATCAAGATTATAAGCTATCAATAAATGTTGTGTTTATTTATAGGATTTTTTTAGTCGAATAATAAAGTTAACACTATTAGTGTTCGGGGATGTAATTATAATTGAAAGAGGAATGAACCATTGCCGATAATTAAGTGTACTTTATTAATATTGATAAGTTTTTGTAAATTAAAGTAAAAATATACATAATAAATTACATTATATTTTTTTACTTTAATTAACAATAGCTTTTTAAAAAACGAAAATAAAAAAAAATGGTCAAGTTCTGGCTAAAAAAGTAGTTAGTTATAAGTCCAGTTTGACTTACATGGGTGAGGTATCCGCAAGTTTATCGAAAATAATGAGCGACTAGGACATGCATGTCGCATTCAGGACCAACAACACGTTAAAAAATAAAGTTTGTCATAATAAAGATAGGATCGATACAAAATATCAATCCGGAATTTATAACCTTCATTGTCCTGAATGTAATGATGTACACGAAGGTCAAACTAGACGTAATTTCGAGACTCGATACATAATATATCGCTGCCTATAGGAATGGTCATCTGAAAAGATCTCATTTTGCCAAACAACTCCTAGAAAGTGGACATAGTGTGTCCAATGACCATACCTATGAGATATTACAATAATGTTACAAAAGCTTCCGACTAAGCGTATTGGAATAACTAGAAATTATAAAAAAAAAGAGCAATAATAGACGTGCAATGTTTAATGACCAAACTTGACAACGTCACCACTCCTAGTTTAGTCTATGAACAAAATATATAAAAGGTGGCGGTTTAGTTCGCAGCGTTCGTCGATAGAAACAATCCACGAGCTATAGTTTGATCGTAGACCAGTTATCCTAAATCTGGGCCAGCACGCCGGTGAGGTCCCTCAGACTAAAACCGTAACGAACTGGCATCGCCTTATACCCAAGCTCAGGGAGATGGACCCACAAAACTTTAATAACTTACCCAAAGATATTGTAACGATCGACGATGCTAATCGTGTCATTGTTAGTCTCAAATTTTACCTTCGATCAGCTGTCGGAGAATATGAAAAGAGGGTGCTTGTATCGGCTAACCAACATGAGCAGCTAACTCACGATATCCGTCAACTGCTCCGAAAAAAGAACAGAGCCATTAGAATCATCGATCGTTACAGATCTCGTAAAAATAGGGACCACCTTTGACGTCTCCAAGACGAGTTCAAGTACCAAATTGCGGAGATCAAGCTACAAAAGTGGGACCACCTACTTATCGATCTAACGCCTTCGCATACAGCCTACTAGCAGTTAGCGAACGCGATGACAGCCAAACTCTTGGGGATAGTTCCGTCGTTAGGCTGGGCTGACGTTTTATTTGTCTTAGATGAATCAGAGAAAGCCGAATGCATAGCGAACAATCTAGAGCTCCAATGTAGCCCATTGCATGCGTAGATTGACAAGCCTCACTTATTGAAGGTGGAGTTGGGGGTCCGGTA
>JAOCPS010104349.1:0-15510 GCA_025505425.1 Graphium colonna | reverse complement strand
GAAAAATTGGCAATCGCATTGAGGCATTTCAGGTTACAGACAGACGTTTACAGACATCAATGGCTTTTGAGAACTGAAGTAAATATTTAATATTTATTTCTGAAAAAAATCATGAGAATTAAAGTTCTAGCAAATTTTGTTTGTATTTCACAACTATGTTTTTAAATTTTGTTTGCTAAATTCGATAATAATCGAAATACAAGCGAAATTTTACTTTGACTTGTTTTTAACAGTTATTTCCGTAAATATTGATCATAGGATACAGATTGTAGGACTAAAGTTGTAGAGATTTAAATTTGCAAAAACTTTGATCCGTATCAGTTTTGTTAAAAAAATAAAAAATAAAGATATAACTAAAAAAAGTCAATATGGCGGCTAAACATTAACAAAAAAAATTCTGACTATAACTAATTTCATGCTAAATTCTAACCCGACTGGGCTAATAAGTTTTCATTTAACGTATTATGTACTTTTAGTAATTGTTATAAATAAATGGTATATTGAATGAAGTACGACTTGTAAATGGAAAACCAGGGCAATAATAGGGTCTCTTGGTTACAGTCGTAAATCACAAGTCTTTATTATATTATCTAAAGTATGATCATTCTGGTGTTACTAAAATCAGTTTGCTAAGTTTGTCGTATTATATTTTAGATGGTGCCATTATAAACTTTTTGTGATGCTCCCTTTTACTAAAAGTAGATGATATTTTTGTAGCGTTTAATATTAACGTAGAGTTGGTTGTACTGTGTTTTATCCAAAGGCTCCTCAAAAATCGACGAATCTTAAAGCATCAAATTTTATTTTAATATACATAATTTTATAAGATATTACAAAAAATCTCGACATAATGCTCAAACAATGTGTACTAAATTTTCTTTTACGAAAGCAGCAATTAAAACATAGTTAGAGGAATCATCATCAGTTTAAACGGTGATCAACACAGCAACTGTAAGGTCAGGCTCTAATACACAACGTAGTCCGCTTTTTCGTTTTATATAGTTTGCTGGCTGCTATTTCCGTTGTTATAATTTGTAAACATCAAAAAATATATAAGCGTTTTTTTGTGATGATACTGGCAGATCCCTGCGTTTTCACTCGATTTTCATTTGTTTTGTTCTAGTTCTCACCTCAAGTCCATTTATCATGTTCATTCATCGTGCTTATAATTTATATAGTTTGACAAATTTCTTTCAAATCGATTCAAGATTATAAGGACAACATACCAGTTGTCAGATTTGTTTGCGTATTTTTTTTGATTTTGTATAAAATCTATCTTATATGTTTATATAATATATTATCTGTATGTCAAATTTCATCCGGATCTTGCTTTTGGATAATTATACGTAAACTGAAAATATACCGTATTTTAATAAAATAAAAGAAAAAATAATAGATAATGTCGTTTAGTTCGTTCGGGTCGAACTAGGTGTATTGTGATGTACGAAGCGGAAAATAGCCACGGGGCATTGGGGTCGAAGCTTGCATCGGTTCTTTAGGGCCACATGTATCAAGGAATTTACGCACGACACTAGCGCTAAAAGCAGCTGTATTTTATAATATACGACGCTTTATTAATACTACGTATTTCTTTTATCGTATGTATGGAGAGATATACAGAACAAAATAGATTTTATGTTGTATTTAAATGTAATGTTGCTTTGTTTTGACGTTTATTTTGATTTTAATGTATAATTTATTATTTATCAAAAGTTTCGTTATGTTCTTGTTCATAGATTGCAGAAATTATAAAAAATATATTTTCGCTGAAATCTAAAACACAAGTAAATATTAAAGCAGGCAAAGGACCTTTTATCAGGAACAATTTTGTTACGAAAGTCATAACGTTGAGTAAAAGTCGCTAAAAGTTCGCATTTATCTAGTATTGTAAACTTTATAGTGAAACATAAAATAGTTTACATCGACACACGAAAAAACGTAGTGCAACTTATAAATAAATATGTGAACCTGATGTTCAGAACGAAATTCCCAAGTTAAAAATACCAATAAGTCAAACATTTATTTTCTGCTTTTATCACAACATTGGTGAGCATACAGGGAAAACAATAACATATCAGGAAATATTTATTTTACTATTCAATTTATATTGAACAGAAACAGACATGGATATTAAAAATAAATTATTAATTCATATAAGTAAACCTTGCTTAGACCTAGAAAATAAATTTTCAGATGATCAATTTTTTTTTGTTTATTGTGCGTTTAATAAATTAACATTTTTATAAATAAAAAATTAAACTTCTGTTACAGATGATACAAGAGATGAATGACCTAGGTATATGGACATAATAAAGGAAATTTTTTTTAGTCATAAAATATCGAAAAGCAACGTAGCCCTTTTATTTATTTATTTTACCTCTTCTGTGCTACACGGTTGCCTGAAAGAGATCGCTATAGCGATAAGGCCGTCCTTGCCCACATTTATGTTATAAGTTTAGTTTTTAGTCGACTGTACTGTACCTACTTTGATGTGAGCAATAAAGTGTTTATCTGTTTATCTATCAATGTAGCAATAAGGGCCGGTGCCCAAGAATATTCAATTGTAACGAATGATTTCCTGAAATATCTGGAATTTTAAATTTATTTGTTGAAAGCTTAAACGAACACTTTTTCATATTACACATTATTTATTCGGCGTGATAAATATCTACTGTGATTTCATTCTAAAATTCCACTTTGTTTTCGATTTGTTGTTGGTGCCTATCTTAAGATAAAAAATAAGCTATACTGGCATTATTCGCGCAGCTTCCGACGGTACAGCGGTCATTTCTTTTAATTTTCTGTCCCGCTGCTGGGTTTATTAATATCTATGTGAAGTATTTTTGCGCTCTGGCATGTCGCGACGATTTCGAATCTTTTTTTTTTTATGTCAAGTTATGGCCTTAGTTACCCTTTGATACATAGTTACTAACCGTGATTTATTGTTCTCCCCTACTCGAATGAATTGTAATAAAATATAATATTTTTAATAAATGTGTTTTAGGTTCAAACCTTTTTCTCCCATCGACCCTAAAGAAAATGACTATAAATAATGTAAAATGATATATGCTGCTTTATTTTTTATCATTTTCATTATGTTATGTGTATTTACGCTCAAATACTTTTACTAATTGTTTAGCGGCATTAACATCGTCAGATTCGTTTGAAATTAATAACGCGGAAAAAGCCTATAAGTGCTTTATCGAAACATCTACACTGTATTTTAATTTATGCTTCCCCAAAAATGTACAACAATCCGATGGATATCTAAGGGAATTAAAAATCAAGTATTACAAAAAGAAACTTTATTTAAAATATATTTATAAATATCCTAATAAATACAGTAATAAAGAAAAAATATTTATTTTAACCACGTACTAAAGAAAATATTTTTTCCTCATAAATTCAAAATCATAGATATATAGGAAACAGCAAAAATAAATATCAAGTCACGTGGGATATTGTTATAAATAATATTAGTCCGAATAACACTGTCTAGACATAGAATGAGTCAAAAGTAATTCTATTTTGTATGCGGATATTCAACAAATTGGGAATGTTTTTGACAGTTATTTCATAAATGATGCAATAAATATTACCAATTTATATTTGATAATATCTATTTGTTAAATTGCGATACGACTATATTTTGGACCCAACAGATTATAAAAAAAATTATAGAATAATAATGGTGCTTAAAAAAAGCAATGCTATTGGATACGATAAAGTATTGACAAAAGTTAGAAAAATGTGATAGTGACTACTGTACCTACCTCTTTTAATTTATATTATTAATTTGTCATTTATAGACGGTCCCTCAAAATAAGAAGAAGTAATAAGAAAGCCACTTGTTAAGAAAGGAGATATGATTGAAATAAACAATTATAGACAAATATAGCACTTGTACCCGTTATATAACAAATATTTGAACAGGTTTAGTTTTATAGGATAAATATATTCTTGACAAAACATGAAATTAGATATCAAAATCAATTCAGATTTGTAAAAAGAGTTCAACAACACTCGCATGTTTTGATCTTACAAAGAACGTAACGGAAAGCATATCACAAAAGAAACCAATAGCTGCAGGATTTTTGGATATGATCAAAGCATTTTATTTTATATTTCATATTTAAAACATTTGACCATGTAAACCATAATAATTAACTGAAAAGATTAGAAAAATATGGAATAAAAGGCGAAGCAAGTTAATTAAAAGACAGAAGACAGCGTAGGAAAATTTGTAGAACGGTGGGCAAAAACGGAAAACTGGATAGAATGCATAAAGGCCTTGTCATAAGGTAATTAAATTTGACGTACCGCAAGGCATCATATTAGGTCCGCTTTTTCTCATATAATTGTTTCGATATATAAATGACTTTCCTTAAGCTACGACATACAAATGCCTTTTATTTGCTAACTACACAACTTTAGTTATAAAATCTAATGATATTAATTATTTTATTAATCAAATACGCAATTCTATTGATAGTATAATAGACTGGTGAAATTCTAATAATCTAGCAATTAATTATGACAAAAACAATACAACTTTTGACCTATAAATCTAAAAAAGTAAATAAAGACTTTAAAAATAAGCCCATCGAACATGTAAAATTTACAGTATTTTTAGTAATTACTGTCGATTAACATTGTGACTGGAAGGAGCCTATACGTAAATCTTGTTTCAAATTATATAGATTTATTTACGCATTACGTCGAATAAAAAAATTGTCTCACAAGAAGCTGCCCTTTCTGTATATCATGGATATTTATCCTCAGTTCTGAGCTATGGTACCAAACCATAACGACACACCTTAACTTATAAAATTTAATTATATAAATTATTTTGTTAATCAAATACGCAAGTTTATTGATAATGTAATAGACTGGTTAAATTCTAATAATCTAGAAATGAATTATGAAAAAAACAAATATAATACAATTTTCGACCGATAAATCTAAAAAAGTACATAAAGACATCAAAAATAAGCCCATCGAGCAAATAGAATCTACCGTATTTTTAGTAATTACTGTCGATCAACATTGTGGCTGGAAGAAGCGCATACATACGTAAATCTTGTTTCAAATTAGATAGATTTGTTTACGCATTACGTCGAATAATAAAATTGTCTCACAAGAAGCTGCCCTTTGTGCATGTCATGGATATGTATCCTCAGTTCTGAGCTATGGTTTGGTGTTGTGGGGTAGTTTTGTAAACATTCAAAATATGTTTATAGTGCAAAAGAAATGTAACAGAACTGTTTGCAACTTACCGTATCTTGATAGTTGCAATTCTCATTCTAGAACAATAAATATATCCCCCATACCTTGCGTGTACATAAAAAATGTGTTTATTCATAATACAAAACCGTAATACGTTCCTGAGCATTATAAAATAATAGAAAGAACTATTCGACATAAAAACAAATTGTATTTGCCTAATTCAAGCAGTGCCTTTTTAATATAAACGCATATTACATGGCAATTAAGATATACGATCATCTCCCAAATAGCATTATATAATTTAAAGGACACAGATTTAGGCGCAAATTAATTGAATGGTTACTTAACAATAGTTTTTATATTATTTCGGAATATTTTACATAGGCACTTGAAAGGTTCGAATGTTTACTTGAAAGGTTAGAATGTATGGATGACTTTTTAGTAATATAAATTAATGATGACTTTTTATATTCAAACTTAGTCAGGAACTTTAGTGATTGTACTTAACAGATATCGGACATAAATTGTGATTATTTTTAAATAATGTATTATATCATATTAATTCAATCCAATGTAAATTTAATTAATTCCATTTAAATTGTAATTGAATCTCTGTTTTATAGTAATGTTTGCACGCTTGTCCGATAGGCAGAAAAAGTGATAATATAAATTTATTTTAATACCTATTGTAATAAACCTAATTCTTACGAATAAAAAGAGAAAAATGGCCCTATATTTTACTACAAATTGGAAAGCAATACACGTAGCAATCACAGAACATAGAAACAAAAAAGGAACACTTGATTACTAAATTTGCCTTCATAATGTTTCCCCTTTCAAAGCTCAGTAACATTTTAACTCACACACCGCGGAAGTTAATACGTAATACAGAATGAATCATATAGTTTTATGAAAAGAAATACCTGAGATAATTTTTTCACAATTATATATGAACTCTCAGTTAAATAAACCTGTCCTTCGATATTCTTGTCTATTATCGTAGTTCTTTAAATAACATTGAATACATTTTATTACCGAGAGTTACTTACTAACGTTACTAAGCATAAACAGTATTTACAGTTTATCCTAAATGAGGAGACAAGTACAATAAATAAGAATGCGATTAAGGAAAAAGTTAGACCTGCACAGGAAGGTCATTTGCAGATAGGAAACCGATAAAGTTACGAGAATCAATAGAGAAATATCATAAAATACTGCTTTAATTCTTACCATTTTGTATGGTATACACAGATAAGTTTCTACAAATAAATATTAAAAAAAATCATGTCACATTCGCTTAAAATTATACGAATACACATTTTTAAATATGTTACTGATATCGTTAATGCGGAAAAAGCGGGAACATATCATAAAGTCCATAAAGTTTCATTGGGAGATAAACGTAAAAATGGCGTAGGCTAATTATAAACTCACTCGTTATATGTGTTCAACAATGATAAGCTCAGAACGAGGTCAGTATTCGGCTAGTAACGCCACACGTTTAACAGGCATAGCGGGACACAATACGTTACCAGTTTTTTAAATAATTTTGTAATCGAGATGGCAAAAAATTCGTTTTTAAAGTTTTTATCTACACAATATTTTATTTTAAATAAATAATTAACGTTAACACTTGTGAAACGTCTCAAAATTTCATTATACGGTATTTTTAAAAGTAAATTTTTTGGGTAAAACATTGCTATAAGACCTCATTGAAATACTGTTTTTAGTATTTAAATTAACATGATATTTAAATGATGTATACAGGTAATAATAAAATAAAAATCTTCAGATTACTGAAGATAGATATTCAATTTCTGTCCTGATCAAATGAATACTTAGAGGTTGTGGTTAAATGTTTTCCATTCGTATTGCCGATGCAGATGGACAATAGTATAAAAAGGTACCTCATTTAAGCGTAACTAAAATAGATAGCACTAAACTATAGATAACAATAGTTGCCTATTGGAATAATGGATTTTACGTGTAAGTGATATTTTGTTATGCCTCTAAAAGTTTTTGACAACAAAGCCTATCATTTTGTTATGGTGCAGTTTGATAACGTACATTTATAGACGCCGCATGTTATGCGATAAAGTTATGCCGGGTTCTGAGTTTAGCCCGGGGAAATAGCTGAGGGCTGTATTAGTTTTATGTATGCGCATTAAACGCTAAAATTGTTTATTACTCAGCATGTCAAGACCATGTTGCACGTAGCTATATTAAGAGTTGAAACGTTAAGAAGCATTTATGAACGTAAATTAATAGGATTTTCTCCGCCACGGAGATTTCGAATGGCGATAACGAAATGCGGTTCCAAATCATTCAAATTGAATACGAAATATTTTATGTAGTAAATTTATTCAGAAGTTACAATCTTCTATTTTTTATACTTTAATAAAAGGTCTATCTAACTATAAAACGAGTAATGATATTTTTTTATAGGTTGTATGACAATCATAAGCAGCTTGTTAATAATTGCTTTCTTGTTGGACATTTTTCAGCAACCTGTAGACTGCTCACTAATTTACACCTTCAACACCCATAGAGATATAGTTGTTATATTGTCTTCGTGAAAGTGTATTAAAAAAGAGGAAGTCGAGAAATTGTTTTATTCCAATTATATGGGCGAAATCGATAAAAAAACGAAACTCTTGGGTTGAGGGAGCGGAATGTAGAAAGCGGTCATTAGCTTTTTTCTAGCCGTCCGGTAATAGAGAATAAAAACCATTTCTCGTGTATAATGTATGTGGAGATTTTAATTTTGAAAGTTTTTGACAGTAAATGATACTTTTTTATTGCTCCCTTTCTTTGCATTTGGTCTTAGTGTAAAGAAGGTTTTTAAATAGACTTTAAAAATGAATTTTATGTAACGGTTTTTTACAAAATGGTATTTCCGCGAATGGTTTTGAAAGAGCCTAGGAAGCAATATTATTATTTTTTAATTTTAACCTTTCTATTGGGTTTTATAAACTTAGCGATTTACTGTGCGTATTGAAATGACAAGCTGTTTTCTCTTCTACGAAAATAAAAATAAAAAGGAAGAAATTCTCAAAATAAACAAAGCGATCGCTCGTTCCACGGAAAACAAAAGCGATAAATCAATTCAAAAATTCTCGAAGTACACGCGAGAATGGGCATTAATCGGGAACTTGTTAATGCCTCCGAATAAATCAGTTGTCGCTGTTCGCCGAGGGCGCGAACCGAGTCCGCGGAAAGGCGCGCGTAGACTTTGTTGACGAATAAAAAGTTTTCGTAGGCGGGACTTGTAGGCGCATGCGTAGATCAAGTGCCGAAGAGATGCTTCTACGACGACGGCGGATGGACGACGACCAAGCAGCGAGCGCCGCAACAGTCGTCGCGAACGCACCGTGCGATGCGGTCGCATCCGGTATGCAGCGTAGCCCCGTAGACTTGGCGTAGCGTCGAAAGTATCGTATCGCGTTCCGCAACAGGCGTCTCTAGGCAAAGCGAGTTCGAAAGTTCGCATAAGCTCCTCGAAGTAAGATTTTGACTTTGTTTCGATGAATATTCGTCTCGTTTAATAAATTTAAAAATTAATTCTTTAATAAAATTAGTCTTACAATTTAGTTCACGGATAGGTTTCTTATTGATATAGTATTAAAATTTTGAAAAAAATTATTAAAACGTTTCATAAAAATATTTTCATATGTTTGATAACGTACGTAAATAATTTTTACGTATAAATATTAAAGTATAAGGAAGGAGCTGATATATAATTTTTTTTATAAAATTTTATATGTATCACAATAAGAATATTTTTACTACAAAGTATTGTAATAATTATAGTAGCTATAATAAAAAATAGAACAACTTGAGATTGAGCTCAATCTTATTTAGAAAGTGACAGTTATTTAGAAAATACAAGTTTCCTTTGCTTACAGCAAATAAAGATTATTATATTAGAAATACGTTGCCGCTAATTAGTTTATAAACTAAATAAATAATTTTCAATTAAAGAAGCTTATTATTTATTGCAAAAACTATGCGCTAAATATGTCTACTATGTTTATTTGATATTAATAAAAAATGATCAAGTTATTCATCAGCTAATAATGCCAAGTGACCCACGTCATTCTATTTAAATATATTATATATTCTATAACTAGCCCCTACAAAGAACGAACCATGCAAGGATAATTAACCCTAAAAATAGCTGAGCAAGTATCGTCATCTTGTTTTAATGTTCCGAGCATTACATCAGCTATCACATATGTATGCCCAAAATGACCGTAATTATGAAACGTGTTTCATTAACAATATTGTTCATCAGTTTAATCCAACGATAAAAATTATAACCATATGGTAAAGTATTTTTAAGCAAGTTATTTTATCAATATTACTTATTTCTTTCTTATATATTTTGTTCGTACTAGTATCGGATAATACTCTAAAATTCTGAAAAGAATACAATGTGCTAAAAATTATTATTAAAAATATCTTTCATAAAATACATTTAGTAAAATGTTGTATGGTATTTATTCCAAATGATTGTGTATAATCTGGAATTCATCTTTAAATATATATTATTTAACGTTTGTGCTTCTTTTCAAATATAATCTAATTAAGTTCCATACAATTCTAAAGTTAGGAAATTGTCGAGTAATGTAGGACATGAAAAGTTTGAAAAGTAAAGAAATATGCATCTAGATTCAGTCAAAACCATATCTTTATCTGTATTTTTGTGATTTATACTTTGCATAAAGGTTAACCCATCGGGCTGGAATTTTATGCATGGCTTATAGAAAAGCATCATAATGAATAGAGTGCGCCGCGGAAGCCAATTGATCTTGCGACGGGCAGTCATAATTAATGTCATATTTTAATATATTTATTAGTACATATTTTTAATTTGAATAAAATTATTATAATGTTATTGATTGAGAGAGAGTTTTATTTATATTATTTAATATTTTGCCATTATAATATAAAATCAGTAAGTAAACACACAGAAGCTGATAAGTTTTTTACTTTACGTTTTTTTTTTTCATGTTAAATTACTTAATTTTCCAAAAAAATGTTTGTTTGAAAGAAACTAAAACCACGTGGTTGTGCTTAATTCGCATAAAGTTAGTTTTAATTTCGTTCACTTAAAAAAGTTTTCTTGTATTTACGACATTAAGGATAAAAGTGAGAACAATGAAAGTTCGTAACACTCTTTCGATCTTTCGGACCTAAACAAATTACACGATAAGTGCTAAGTCCGGCTATCCATGTGTTGAGAAATACGTGACCATAAACTGTTCGGCATCGATTTGGGTTGTGTTAAAGTTTGCGAAGCAATTTAATAAAAAACCTACATTATAGTACATTTATTAAAAATATCAACAAAATACATTCATATTTATTTTCATTACTTCACAACTATTTAATATTTAGATATGATGGGTGAAAGAAGTGCCTTTTTTAAAAAAGCATTTTACAGAACTTTCTTACGTAAGACCATCTCAAAGATAGTGCTATTAGATTAGGTGTCGATGAACTAGTTGTCTATCCAAGCATTACAGCTGTCATCCAATCAATTAAACAGCTAATTTTAGGCCTCGCTACTAGAGCTTATATTGCGAAATATTATAACGAAAGATTTTTTTCAAACGTGTAACTGAAAAGATATAAATACCACATCTTGACGAATCATCTTAAATCATGTACGTTCGATTTTTTAATTATATGTTACAATAACAATTATGAATCGTCTAGCTAAAATACAACGTATTTATAAATAGGGCGAAGTTATTATATGTGCCCCCATAATAAAATATAATTCTTCAGTCCTTATTTTAATTTATCGCCAAGGTAAACAATACTTTAAAAAATTATTAATATTTTCTTAAATTTATTGTTTTCTTAGAAATTTACCACTAAAACATTGGAGAAATTTTCTCAGATTTTTATGTAACGAGTCACTATCTGCCTAATTTATTTTCAAAAGGGCTTTTTCTATTTCGATATAGCTTATAAACTTTGAGATATAGGAATGTAGGCATATGTAAAAAAGGGAGAGAATTCTTATTTTAATTCAGCATATCTTATAACTTCCGATGTATACGAGCGTACCCATGTCTTCTATAATTCTAACTTTGCAACCTTAGGTCATAAATTGCGCAAGTTTTTAGCCTTTTAGGGATTGTGCTCTCTACGGAGCAAATCCGATGAATCCACTTCCGTTCGGTTCTGTGCACTTAATCTGCTCTGTTGGAATTACTATGTAAATCCTCTATTTGAGGGTCAACAGTAAGTTTAAACTTTTTCGAACGTACAAGTTCTATCTATGTATGAGCTCTTTTTTAGACCAGGGCTGAATTCTTCACTATTTCAACATGAATTTAAATCATAAATTCTAGGTCAGATACATGTTTTTATCTTTTAATTTAATTTGATTAAATATACAATCCTTTGTACGATATTTGCTGTGGTCTGCGGATTTACAAGCGTAATTTTTGTTTTGGATTTAATTTAAAATTATATATGTTTATCCAGATTATAAACTATCTCTGTGTATAATTTTATCAAACCCATTTTTGCATGATAAAGTAACAAAATTTCAAAAAATCAAAATGATCGAAACATAATTTTACACGTTAATAACATTCATATAAATTATTTAAACAGTATAATTTAATTCGTTAAATATTAATAACAATCGTATCGCATAATCGGTTATAAGTAAGGTCAAATAAAACAAGGATCATGATGAGTCCATTATTATGTCTTGATTTTATTGAAAAAGCTTTTAGAGATAAACGACAATGCCCGAATAGGCACCTAAAAGTCTAGTGCATCAAGATCAAATTTATGTTGTAATTTTGTCTATAATTTCTTAACACATAAAGCATTGGATTTGATTTTTAAACAGAGAATCTGATTAAAAGTATAAAAATATGAATTTTGTTTTACCTAAATGACATTCACACAATATGTCATAGAGATGTAGTATGAAATAGAAACTACTTTTGCTGAAAAAATTTTTAATTTTATCAAATGTTCCGAAACCCGGATCGTCTTCTCGAAAAAAACTTCCATATGAGTTAATATATTAAATCTAGTCTACAAAAAATGTTTGGACTTGATGCAAATTGGTACTTTAAACAACGGCTTTTAGTCTAACGGTTAACTATCAAAGACGCATAGCATATTTCATGCATAAAAATAATTTTAACTTTGGCATATACTACATACTAGTTGGATTTATATTAATTGATATTCATGTTTTAAAAAGCATTGACACAAAAATAGCGGTAACGTGCAAAATAAGATAAAAAAATACCTGAGCCTAATCCTACACTAAAATAAAACAAGTTAAGATTATTATTCGATTTTTTTTATTTTTATTCCCATTCAATAATTGCACGTTATCAGAGACGGTAGACCATTCTTAAGACAAAAGTTATATGCGGAATTCAGCGCACTCTTTTACATTTGTTTCCAAATAGGGTCAAAATGAGTATACGTTTTATTCCCACACAATCCAGTTGGGATCGGATCTAATCTTGAATGTGAAAATGGCTACCCACAGCACGTACTCCCAAGCCTCGGGTTCTTGGATTTTAGTACGGTTCCGTCGCAAGTTCCGAGGGAATCTGCATATATGCAAACATATCGAGCTGTGGACGGCGCGGCGGCATACGTAATGCCTATAAATTCGGAATGGACAGACGGTCAAACAGTTACGTTCCATTAGACAGTTTTGAACAATTAAAATGTTTAAATTACGTCAATTAAATTTATGAAAGCTATTCTTTGTATAGTGTAACATAACTCTTTGCTATTAATATTAAATATTGTAACACCGTTATGTGCGTTACTGGGTTAATAAAAAAGATTTCGCATAACGTTTCTTTCCCAATTTGGTTTAAAAGTTATTAACAGTTATAACATCACAATTAATAACAGAGTTATTAACAGTAAAAGCAAATATGTTATGATTGAAGAAACCATCTAATTTAAATGTTCTGCGTCTTTATCATAATATTATAAGATTGGGCCTTACGAAAAGGACTAGAAATAGAGCAAATTATATAGACCTTTCTCAAATTGGACATATCGACTCGCATATGAAGCTCGACTGTTAGTGGTTTGAATAAAAAAAAATCCAACAAATTGGAAAGTCGCACAATAGGGGCCATTGAATATCATAGAGCGTGCGTCCTCAATCCTGCCGATTGCCGATGACACGACCGACGATGAATTCATTATTTCGTGGAAAGCCGCAGACGGAAAGAAAGGCTATCAAAGGGAACTTTGTGATGAGGTGTCTGTTACATGAACGCGCGTCGCCCTGACGTTTAATTTGCCCTGAAGCAATTACGCCTGCGATGTTGCTTCTTGTATGAAATTTTGCTACTTGCAAAACACATGTCACACGTGACATTTAGATTGAACTTATTAAATGTTGTACCATCAAATCGATACTGTCCTGTGCAATTCCAATAAGCTTTTTTAATATAAAATCCAAGGATGTAAACTAAACGTTTTAAAAAATTTAATACGAGTCATCAATTAAGTGTATCAAAAATGTTAGACATGCAAAAATGCTACATATTTTTTGAATTGCTGTTAGCTTATATTTATGTGAGATGGTATTCTAAGTAGTACACGACATATATCACTTTGTTCTAAAATGGCAATAGTTTATTAATAAACTTATTCCGGTAAATAACCTTAAATTAAAGCGAGTGAAGGCAACAACATAGTATTAAATAAAATAGTTATAACAATGAAAAGCTCCAGGGTTTAAAAATAACAAAACGTGTCATTGCAACCAAAAGAATAAAAACAAAGTACACGAGAACTGAACGAAAATGAAGACACCTCGTCAAGTGAGTTCTAATTTTTTTGTTCCCGATATCTAACAATTGTCTTTACGACGATAAAAGTGTCCAAATATATTAATTCATAAAATCCTCCGAAACTTACGTGTTTCATAATAGATTTCGTGTCCGACAACGATCGCGCGGAGTGAAAGTGGATAAGTGTCATTGCGCTAAACTTGGACAAGATAAGCGGAAAGTTTACCCCGGGATCTGTTCCCTTTGTGGCAACTTGGGGGCCTATTATTGTGTAGGCTTTGTTTTGTCAAAATATTGCTTCATAATTTTTTTTCCGAGATGAATCTCCCTTCACGGGTGGATCCTAGTGGGCTCTGCTTGTAATTTTATGGGGAACGTTAAACAAGGAAGAATCGATTACCGATTTTCTCGGATATGATTTATAGCGACGCTTTGTTAAGCTATAGGTAATTATTTTTATTTTGATTACGCTACTTATATTAGTTACACTCAATATTTTTGTTAAAGGAGATTTTTTTGACATTTCGTAAATTATGGAAATAATAAGATAATCTTTAGAGAAAATTAAAAAAAAATGGCTTTAAATGCTTCAGAACCTGAGTGTTGATTGAATCTGACCTGATTCTGAAAATGTTATGGCGCCATTTGAGAAGGCCCTCCTCCCTCCATATAAAGAAATCATGCTCTAGGCATCTTTGAGTAATCGGATCCTAAACCTAAAGAATACAGTTGAACTGAGGACCTCCTCCTTTTTAAATTTTATTTAAAATAATCAGATCCAAAAACTTTGTGTAAAAAAACTTCTTGCAATAAGTATGCTTATTTCGGTAAATGGGATGAGTTTTAAAGGTAACTTAACTTATCTTGTATTCTAATTAAAATTTTAAAAGTTAGAACAAACTTTTATGAAACAATCTCCAATATACAAATGCATAGAAATCGTTTCATTAGCCTACTCAAAGAAAGTTTCAAACTTCTAACGTAAGAACTTTATTTACTTATAAAACTTAGCAAATTTTATTGGTTCAATATTAAAATCATATTGCGTTTATGCTTGTATTTGTAAATGTGAGGGTCCAATTACTTAAAATATATGGCCATTTACATTTATCCTTAATTCATAACCAACTTCGGTTAACTTCAATTAAAAAAGAACAATTATTTATATTTATCTGATACTTGTGTAAAAACAGTTAATAAAACTTATATTAAAACGTTATAACTAGAACAAAGTTTTTCCATTCTTCTTCGTTAAATATTCATAATAGCTGCTCCCAGTGGTTTTATCCGCGAGAATTTCATTTTTTTTTGCAACATTTTTTACTATTCCGCTCCTATTGGTCATAGCGTGATGTTAGATAGCTTTTAGCCTTTCTCAAGTTGGTTATTCAACACTAAAATATTTTTTTAGTTCTGACCATAAGTTCATGGGATTAGCGCTTTCAAACAAACGAACTCGTAAGATTTATAATAT
>JAOCPS010104240.1:0-15511 GCA_025505425.1 Graphium colonna | reverse complement strand
TTGAAACATTAATAAGACTCACGAATCCTGTATACTATGCAACTTACATTTCCTTACCATAGATAATAAAACCACGCATGAATTTGCAGGTTATGATTTTTTATGGACGTATAGTGAAATACTTGGAATAAAACAAACTTCTTAACGCAACAACAACGGCCACCTCTTTCTACGTAATGTTTTTTGACTCAATCACACAACTTCAATTGTTATGCACAGTTCAAAGATAACTTCATTATTTAGGTACTTTTTAAGTAACTTATAGTTATAAGATTATCTTTTAAAAAGTTCCGGATGTAGAGAGGTTCAGGTCAGATAAATCTGTAATCAGACTTAATAAAGTTAAAGAGTTTTACCTAGTTTAAAGTTAGTCAGTTCACACTATAGATCTATTTGGCATCATCATTCTAGAAAACAGACTCCTTAGATTTTCTTAATTCTGTTTAATGAGGGATGTCATCAAATGCATACAAATTTAACAGCGACATCTCTCTTTAGAAACGTTAACGGCGAGAGGTGTGACTTCATTCGTCAATTTGAATGTCAAGTGCCCGGCGAAAGTTTGGCGTTTTCGCTGAGAGGATGCTGGATGCATCACCAAATGATCACACTTTTGCTTCTAATTATATGAAATGGTGGAAGGTCGAGGGATGCAATAAGCTTTTATTTAGCAAAGCTTATATCGTAGCAAAGTAAATAAAGAACAAAATACAAATATAGATAAGGATATAATTTTATTATGGAATAATCCTTCTTCTTGATAGACTTTCGTGTTTTTGATTTAATAATTATAAAGTGTCATAACCATTTTACATTTAGTACGCGATAGACTGTTTGACTAAAGAGGCTGGCAACACACACTCAAATCTTCATTTGTAAACAGTTTTTTTCCCTTGAAAACATTTTTTAATCAAAGAAAATTATATTTATCAATCATTCAACTGTACTTGAAATGTACTCTGAGTTTATTAATCAGATTTGACTTTAGTTTTTGTCCTAAGGATTGCCTCGTGTGTCTATATGTATGACTTTATAAACGTAAAAGATCAACTTGGGAAAATTGGAAATTTTCGTGGGTTTGGTTTATAATGATAATGCTCTGCAAATAGATACTCTTATAGGGATATTGCCTTATAGAAGAGGTACATGAGATCCAAGAGCGTAAATAAATCTTTATCTGTCACACGGAAATGACAACTATTTCATTCGTGTTAAAAATCTAGGCCCTGTTACAGTTTAGTTCGCTCGCCACAGGTAATGTTTAGCGCTTTCTTTTGTATTTGGAACGTCTTGACTTTAATGGCACGGTGACACGTCACTTACGCACTAAAATTATAATAATGTTTACTTTTAAACACGGTGAACACATTCCGCCTTAGAAAACATAACACGCGACTGTTTTGGCACCAGGCTTTTGCTATGCAATCGTGATTTGAAGATTTTGCGACGGATAACGGACATGCAAAATGTTACACGCCGTTACTTGTTTTTATCATAATTGACAACTTCCACGTTTTCCTGCACTTGGTTGTAAATGTTGGAAATTATTTGGTAGTGTTTTCCAAGTGTAATATGGAAATGTAACATCCAAAGCTGCTATACTAGTGAATAAGGCCTAGGCTTTTAATATTATGTATTTTTTTGTTATTGAATTACTCTATGTGTCAAAGATTTTTTCGCACAAATTAAGCATTAAGAGTTACTTAAAATGATGTTTAGTTAATCTTGACATAGTGTAACAAATATAATTTTTGTGCGAAGAGCGTATCCTAATATTTTATGGCTATATCAAAACCGCAAACAAATATTATAACGTTTTTCAATTTGGAACATTGGTAACAAATTGACCATTTCACCACCCGAGCCGCCGCTATTACTACTAGGCGTGGGCCTTTTCACTGTTTTTCACTTGCTATCGGTTATATAACGTTATTGTTGCATACAAAGAGAACGTTACATAACCTATAGCAAGTGAAAAATCACTGAAATGACCCACGTCTAATTACTACTGTAATTCAAAGATGTGAAACCTTCACTTGTACCTTGAAAACATCCAAATGAACATGTGAATACAAGTTAAAGGCCGATTTTCATGACGTCTGTAGAATAAATTCAACCTTCTCAATATTTGTAGTGGAAGACGTCAATTAGATGTGTCTACACCATTTCAGAACAAAGTGAAACAGATCAATAAAATTCATGAAACAATGTGCTTAGTTTATACTATGTACCAATTGTAATATATACGGAAAAAGTTGTTGCAGAGTTTCCTGCCGGTCCTTCTGGTCTAGTTTCCAAGCCGGTGGAAGATTTGACGCTTAAGAAAACCCAGCACAAAATAAAATATTTTAAGTCTCAGTACCAATAAACAAAACCAAATTTAACATAGTTTTAGACTTATTTAATAAGAGCCGCGGTAGCTCAGTGTCCGGGCGCTCGCGTTCAATTCTGTCTACACGAGGCGAACCTGAGTTCGATCCCTGGTGCCGGCGCCAATGAATTTATTAATTTTCTAAATGCAATTTTAAGCGCTGACTTACTACGTGATCTGCGGTGAAGGAAAACATCGTAAGAAAACCTACATACCTAAGAAATAATATTTCTGAGATATGTGAAATCTGCCAATCCGCACTGGGGTCGCGTGGACTCTGCCCTATTCCGTCTGTCTAGAGGAGGCCTTTGCCCAGCAGTGGGACAATTTAAAAAATAGGCTTTTACTAGAATTATTTGAAATTTGGTAAGCAAACAATCGACTTTACGAAAAATGCTCAAAATATTTTTACAGCCTGATGACAAATCGGTGTTCTTAAACAATGTACAACTTGTGTACACAGTACACAGGTGAACAAATTATTTTCCGCATGACTTCTTACTATGAGACTGGCCAATATTATTAAGTTGCGTTCAGAATATAATTTCTTGATTTTGACGCATGTACGAGTATTTGTGTCTGTTGGATACAAGATATATTACACAAGATATGTATAAGATATGTATTTAGATAGATAGAGATACAAGATATGTATTTAGAGAAGACGATGCAATTGGTGATAAGAAAACTATCATGTTATTTTGTCGAATTATAATAAAAATATATCTTAAAAAAGCAGATCTATGGCACTAAAAATATGTAATAATTAAAAAGTTACAAGACAACGCAATTACCAGTGAGGTGTTGAAACATGAAAAGTAATTAATGATCCGGCATACGCGACCGTGTAATCCGTTCTTAGACGGTAAACTGGTATTCCGTTACCATTTAGGAAGCCTGCTTGCTTCGTAGGGTTTCCTTTCCCCAATTGATAATCGCGAAATGTGGCGTGAAAACCAGTTTCGATTCCTAAGCATCGATGTCTTACCATACAATTAACATAATCGATATCCTCAAATTATTAGCATAAATCTGATTTAGGCACAGTTTTATTTTACCAAATCGAATACCATTCCAAATATCGCATATAATTTACAGAGAGACAGAGAGCTCAAAAGAAAAAGGCTCGGAACAAATACTATTTATACTTAATTCAATCGCCTTAAAAATTGACGACATATCTTAACAGTTATTTTGATTAAAAAGACTCTATAGAACCTTATATAATTGAAGAAAAAATCATCACACATCCTTTAAAATAAAATAAAACTAAACCCATAATTTGCGGAAATAACATTCTTCAACCTCCTCCTACCTTAGGTATATTTTTTTTAAGTGGGTTGAAAATAAAAAAAAATATTCAAAACATCGAACCAGCTTTATAAGCTTCAAAACTATTTCTAGAGATCAATAAGTAACATGAAATCATTATTTTATTTCCTTGAACAAATAATCGTAATTGTTAATTGCATTGACCATTGAACGTTTAAATCATTTGTCAAGGAAAAAAATTATTTACTTTCGATAACAATAAGTTATGTGTACTATATCAATGAAGCAATAGAATACCGCAACAGATAGATAACGTAATAGGCATTTCAAAACTCAATTTCACCGTGCATAGACAAAGCGCGCCTCATTTGCGCCGCCATGTTGGTGCAATGGTTGCTAACGAGCAAATGTAATAAAAAGGCGCGAAACGAACGAAAAAAGATGGCGGCAAATTGGATTAATGTTGCGCATATCACACGTTACATGTTAATACTTAATCTTATTGGTGCAAGGGACGAGAAAAAATTAGGTTGGCATGTGACGTGTTGTCTAAGAACAGCGATTTATTTCTTCTATATCTAATTGCAACAGTGTGTACGTGAAGCATAGAAAAATCAGCTGCAGTATAAATTTATTATGTTTTTTATCGGGAACTGGATCATTTAGTGGCATACTTAACTTAAATTCTTTAATTTTTTGTCTCCTCAACCGCATCTGAGGATATAATGCATATAAATCAGAGCAAATCAATATCCTCTGTGCAATTATTAGTTTTCTCTTGTAACTTCTAATTTCTAACTAAATCACCACAAGTAAAATTTAGTTAGAAGGACATCATTATCATTTACCATTCGCTAAGTATTCTTGGGAAGCAAACAGGCCAAATCACTAAGTTTTCCATGCGACCAATGTCCATGTTTTATAACTAGTGGTAATATATTTTGGTAATCATGAAAGTTCTCGATGTTCTCGATGAAAGGTGATAAAACGTTTCTCGTCTATCTAAAATGTTAAAGCTAAGTTGATTACTCCGTTAAATATTTACTACAATATATTCAATAACCTTATAAAGCTAAGAGAAACATTGGTTTCACTGTCACCCATAAAATTAAATGCCGGTTCCCTAGCTTCCGGTATACTGCAGGGGTCTATATCCGGTCCGGTCTGCCCATAGACGGGTAAGGTTACTCGGGATAGGGAAAGTGCTTCCAGGGTCAACGGACTTGAAGCCGCGCCCGCCCGACCAGTTCATGTAAAACGATGAATCGATATGCAGTGTCTGTCTGAATGAAATGTTGCACCGGACCGCTCACTTTCAATGTCAATTTCGCTTTTGAAATTCTTTCGAAAATAAAAAAAAATCTTTGAGAGAGAAGAAATTCAACGTAATTATGATTTTCGTGGTTATGGTTGTCACGTTTCGTGCAATTTACAAGTATTAATCGAAAATAAAAATGAAACCAATATTTCAAAAAAAAAAAAAATAGGACCGGCTTCAAGTTTTCATAGACAGCAAAGAAATTAATAGTTTATAGATACAGCGATTGGCATCAGACCTTCATAACCAAAGGACATGTTTTGTATTTGAAGGCGAGAAAATAGTGGTCATCTCGGTAACGACTGTCAAGTGTTCTTGACAACCAGGATCTACTAATTTACTCATGCCATGCTTTGATCCCTTATTACTTTTTAAGTAGTTAAGCAATATATTCGATTTATTTTGTCATACAGGCTATTATCTTGTCTTACTTGAGTGGAATCTAAGTTCGTTTCCCGATGACGGCACCAATGGCGATGAAAACATCGTAAGGAAATCTGATGAAAATAATTTTATTATTTCTGGAATATTGAAGTTCGCCAATCCGCACTTGGTCCGCGTGGCAGATTGTCTTATACCCAACCCTACCCTGGCTATAGGTAGGTATTTGTCCAGAAGTGGGAAAATTAAAAAAAAAGGCTGTTACTTTACTTTTACTTTACTGTATAATTAGGCCACGGAGGCAGTACTGTATTACAGTATTTAGAAGTATTATGGGATTGGTACGTAAAATACGTTAAAAATAAATGATGCTGATGTGTAAGCGAATACATTTAAGAAAGTTTTATTAATAAGTTCACGGAATGCCACCCATTTTATTGATTAAGCTCGCTTTGTCTCTTTGTTGCGGCTGAACGAGAAACCAAGAATTAATTCCGGCTTAATTTAATTGGACTTGCTCTCGATTGAACGCCATCTTGTGACCACAAACTGTGTTATATATATTTTTAAACGGGACAAATTCATTGCGTGATTGAGTAAGTACATTTTTTTCAGTTTATATTTTTATTGAGAAATATTATACATAGTCAATAAGGAATATGTAAAATTTGGTGTAAAAAGCTTTTAAAAAAAATTGACAACAAAAATGAAGGGTTACATCCACGTTCAATTTTAGTTCTCTAAGAACCGGCATTACGTGCTATTAGAATATAATTTATTCCATACGAATATTTATGAATATAGCTCAAAAATATATAAACAATTCATTCAAAAAGAAAAAGCATGAGAAAGGTATACAATGGGCATGTTTAGCAAAAATGTACATTTATGCCGTATCACTCATAAAGCATATCTTAATTTTTTATTAATGTCATGTATGTAATCCGTCTAATTAATTCCTCTTTTTAAGGTAGAATACGTATCCGTCGTATATCGTCGTGATATCGTAAAATCTGTAAAGCGCTTTCGGAAGGGTAGTATTTTTATGTCAGTCACTTATATGTTTTCAATTTCAGGCTTAGAAAAGAAATGTAAGGTTTCATCCGTTGTAGGGTCCGCAAAAATGACATTTTAGTTCAAGCTTTAGGGACCTGATGATTTTTACGCACTATTATTATAAGTACATTAGTACATTTGTTTTAAATGCACGATGATTTACTTAGATCGTTCTTAATTTTCGTACACGATAAGAATATACACGTATACCATATAGGTATTAATGAGTAAATAACGAACTTGTCATTGACTAGTGATGTGACAGTAGACGAATATTTTCGAACTACCGTTTTAATGTGATAATCCTTAAGTTTCATATATTATGGTCAGTCTTATCGACGAGCTTGTTGTTACCGAATACCTTAAGGCTTGACCGAGTGAAATCCCTTCACGGGAAGGCGTCGTTAAATAATAATTTAACGCCCGAAAACGAGCGACCAAAAACAATGTCGTGTCAAATGAAATGGTCGCACAGACATAATCCGATCGGGGAGTGTAAAAGAAAGCTTTTCAATCTTTAAAAATAATTATTTTTGCGGAAATTATAAAAGAATTTTTATTTTTTCATTTTGGATTAATATAAAGTTATCCATGCATATCGTTGGAAATCTTTTACAAATCCGACAGTAAATTTATTTGCGATAAAAAATTATTTAAAGAAATCTTGTTGTGTGAAAATATACAGTTAAATCAAATCTCCTATTATAAAAGTTGATTGATGGTTCACCAACGCTTTTAAAGGAGAACACTCTATACTCGATTGCCATTCTGATGATGTATTAAAATTAGGGGCATAGTTTTAGCCCAAATTTTCCGATAAATTAATGAAGGCGGTACAGCGCGGTACACACATATGAACACGAATTGCGTAATATTTTTTTAACTTTAGAATATGTTTATTCAGTGTTAAATCAATATTTATTTTTAATAATAATTTTAATTCTCATGTATGAACTCTACATATAACATCCTTGAATATTAAAAGCGACTCACTAGTCACTTTGTATTAGAAGTCGGTATATATGTTATTAGGTTAGTATGTAATCATATGTTAGATTTTCTTTCGCAATTTAAATGGATTTGAGTTAGCTCTACGATTAAAGCAGGGGACTTGTAACAAAGAAGTTATTACAAGTTGAACTTGAACGAGGTACAAAACAACTACATCATGTTGGTACATTTAAGAATTACTGATAACATGGTAATGAAGTGATAAAAACTGCTAATATACCATAATATATCAAGAATTGGAAACAAATAGAAATTGCATAATGTGATTAAAATACTACAGTTTTTAACTTTTTTGCCATAAAAGGTAACTAAATATTCTATGATAAGGTCACAGAGATCCTTATTACATAATCAAGGCTATTTTTTGTTGTTGAAAAGCATTTCTCATGAATCCCTTACTCCTCACAGTTAAATAACACTGTCTAAAGCAAATTTTTGCATAAGCTTGAGATCGCAATACGTTTATTTGAATTACCGAACGGATGTAGCCGCTTTCAGATTTTGAGAAAGTCCCGTCGAAGGATAGTTTCGTGAGCAAAAACTATTTGTACGGAACCAACGTTCGCGTGTAATCAGCGCGAGAATTAACCAAAAACGCGCACTTGCGATTCCCGCGCCGACGTTTACGTAAGCGGTGAAAGCGTTACGACAAGAATATTCGAGATGTATTTGTTTTAGCGTCATAAAAATATGTACAATGTAAAGAAGGTGATGTAGCAGCGTACCTTGTGTAACAATAACTGCCAAATTCTTTTGTTACCATCACAAGTTTGCAGCAGTCTACTCATGGACATACGCCTTCCCTCAAGGCCCGAGTTTCGATTCAATACTTTTTAAATATCAATTTTGTTTTAGGAAAAACAATAAATGTATTTGAAGCAAGGCGAAAAGTTACGTTAGTGACACATCCAAGTAAACAGCTAAGTGATTTAAATCTTACCTTTCATTAAGTCTTATTGGAGTTTTTCCTGAGGCACTCACTTGAGTGTCTACTTTGATGCAGAGACATAAATAACAAATATTTTGAAATAAGAGTAATGAGATGGAGAAAAATTCAAAATTTTCAAATCACAGATTATTCTCAACGCAGGACTAAGTTAAAACATTAAAATAATCTGACTATACAATAGCTTACGCAATGCCATTATGTTGCGTATGTCTTGCAATATCCTATCTATTGTTTTTTTATTGAACTAATATTTAACTGGCTCTATACTGGCTAAATATAAAACGCCTTTAAAATCCACGCCGCAATAGCTTTTATAAAGAAATTAATCAAGTTATAAATATGTGAGAAGCATATACGTGGTAGCAAAAAACAAATTCCCTTACGCATCTTTGTATTAGTTATATGAACGTAAAAAGAAACAAAGTATACTTGATAACTAAAACGAAAATTTTATAAATAAAAATTCAGAGGAATTTTGATTATGACATCATTAATGAAATTAGAAAATGTAGATATAAGTAATTACAAACATATGTACGTTTGCAAAACATAAATCTCCTTAGGTATTCGGGAAATATCTTTCCATTATATATGTTTATCGAAGTGTATTTTGCTATCCAACATTTTAAAGATTTTAAAATGTTGGATAGCAAAATCAAATGGATCAACGAGACAGTTGGTTAGTCATACACTCTTGATCATCGACCGACAGGAACTATTAACCTGGGTCTCGAGAAATGTTAAGTTATTAGCAGGTAAAATCAAACTTCGATTTTGTTCGAGTGCTTAAAACAGGGTTACTTTTAAACGGGACCATAGTTTCTTTTATGGGCTGGAGTAGTCTAATGATTATAACATTCATAACATATTAAATTAGTTAATTTTGAAATCTATACTTTCTTTTTTTTAAATGAAAACCATTAAAATTTATTTACAATTATTGACAACAAAAATATTTATAGAGCAATATAACTAATCTAACTACAATAATCAAATAACCCTACTTCTCGCGGCATGGTGTCAAGAACGCTGGTTGCATTTCCTCGCTGAATGGTTATCCTTAACCTTTGGGCGAGAAAAGAACCAGCCCTCTTGTCGCCAGTCACAACATTAATTTTATGAAATAAGTCTTTAAACGGAGCACCCAAACGGTTTCCTACAGCAACGCGTGAGCTGTGCCATCAGTGTGAGTGAGTGGCGCCATCAAGCAATGTACCTAAATTGGTTGATGGAAGAGCTTGAAGCCATTGACTAGAATCCTTTGATGAGACACCAAGAAAACGAGCACGGTCGGATATATATATATATATAAACATCTATTTACAGTACTTGCTGCACTTGCCGTGTTCGCCCAGGGAAGTACCACCGCCCTACACAAAGTCAACATAAGTATGCATGACTTTCTAGGTTACCAAATTGCCAATCCTACCCTTTTCTATTCCCACTATTTTTCCCTTCAAATCCTTAAGATGATCCCGTGCCGCATTATTCAATAAATTTATCCTATTTCCTAATTTGGCAACACACAAGTGAACCACCTTCTACTCTTTACTTACATAAAAAAGCAGAAGTGAAAACTTGACCATAAACAACAAAAAAATAAAATACATTAGAATTTAATTATGTTTATATTTAATTAATTTATATATTATAAAATACATTATTCATTATTTCGCTATCGTACACAAACAAGAAAATTTATATTACATTAAAAATTTAATACTTCAGAACTCGGTCGAATGAATTTTCGATCAGGATTTTGACCTATTTTCGCTTAAAAAATCGATGACTGCATTGCGCAGTTGCTGAGATGTTCGCTGCGGCATCGCAGGTCACAGGTTCTATTCCAGGGATTAACCCATACTGTCCCACCAACAAATACTTGTTTTGCTGATGAAAAATATTTAGTTCGGTAAATCGGTGGCATACTCGTTTTTATTGCATACAAAAGGGATTATTTGAATGTCGTTGCAAGTAAATGGCGATGTTGGCCGATGGAGGCTATTTGGCGATAACGGAGCCATCGCAGGAACGCGACCGATAGTGCGCTCGCCACAACAGGGCTGCCAGCCCTACCATATTTCGTTGAAGGAGAAGTTTCTTCGCATTTTATATGAAAATTAGAAAAAAAAAATTATAAAACTTATTTACATTTTACTAAAGTACTCGTATGTAGGTGCCATTTTGTTCGATAACTTTTTGCCGTCTTTTAGATACGGATATGGATATTTTGGGACTTCCGACCGAAAAACCGCTACAAGTTGTTTTGGCAGTCCTCTCTTGATGTTAACCTGACACTGCCTAAAGAATTCTGAAGAGACCGAAACAGGTGGAAATCTGAAGGTGCAAGGTCAGGACTATACGTCGGATGCATTAATACCTCCCAAATTCTCTTAATTTTTGCTGAGTGGCTTACGATGTGTGAGGTCTAGCGTTAACACGATGAAAAACCACACACAGGAGGTGACTAATTCCGGCCGCTTACTCTCGTCTTCTTGCTTTAATCTCATCAGTTGTTCGCAGTCGAGTTAACAATCGATGGTCTTGCTTTGTGGAAACAGTTCATAATGAATAATGCCCTTCCAGTCTCGCCACACACACAGCATGACCTTGTTGCAGGTTATCCCAGGTTTCACCAGAGTCTGTGTAAAAAAAATATAGTAAATTTTTATAATGTATCGAACTTCTTTATTCAATTCACTCATCTTGACAGTAAGAATGAAAAAAGAAATGAAATCACATTTTCCTAATGTGAATTTTGAATTGTCTTCTTTAAAATTTAATCTTTTAATCATACGAAAACCAGCTTTTAATGATACAAACAGCCAAAAAGATTATGAAAGGTTCATTCACATTATATGCGAAAAGACCCAACCTATTAGTACTCGTGTTTCCAGTCGTCTTTACCGACATCGATGCGTAATGTTTAACTAATATTACTAATTTAAAGTTATACTAACATAACTTACAAATATTCCAAAGTTCATTTCAATTATAGTACTAATTCGGGAGCTATCGGGTAACATACATACACACATGCTCTATTTACATATATTAAAACCAAATATCAGATTTTCGACAAAATGAGTAAAGTGGAGGATAAAATTATTAACAAAATCCTCATACGGCGACTAGGCATGGGCAATTTCAGTGATTTTTCACTTGCTATCCGTTATATAACGTTCTCGTTGTAGGCAGCGATAACGTTATATAACCGATAGCAAGTGAAAAAACAGTGAAACGGCCCATGCCTAACGGCGACTGAAGGTAACAATTCGGATACTGATAGTGACGTAAACGAATGATTTTCAAGCGGAACCACCAAGCCACAAAAACAAATAATTCATTAAGCTGGCAGTTAAGACTGACATAAAAAACGACAACGATTATTAAAAAAAAATACATGCAAAGTAAACTTAAGTTTAACTCTAGCACTAGTGAATCGATATTAAAATGTTAAAAACTTCAGAATTAAGTTAAAAATAGTATGAAAACATTGACTCCGGATACCTGCAAAGAAACTTATATTTCTAAATTGTTTAAAGAAGAAATTAATCTATTTGAAGTTAGTTCCACTCTAGGTTTCATCAATTTGGACAAGATTTTGATTTTACTTTCGTCCTGTGAATATTAAATTTATAAGTTTAAAGTTTCTGGTTAATTTAGCTTTTGAATGGTATATTTATAAAGTTTTCGTGTACGATTTTGTTTAGCCGATGCTTAAAAGATAAATTAACGACTGATTCAGATATATGTTACTATTTTTTTGTCCCCAGACTTAACTATAGAAAATCCCGGAATTAAAAAGTGGTCCGAGATCGAATCCTTTAGTCCAGTTATCGTACATAAATTTAATTCAAACCCCTAGGTATTATTTGTAGTTAAATTATAGTGTTAGAGGGACAATTATTTAAATATAGTAATACGATTTTCACAATTATAGCTACCATACTATTAGAGTGTCTTAAAATGAGTAAATATCGGTGACACCCCTAACAGATGGAATGAAAAACGCGCTCAAAACATGTTTGTTTGGTTCGGGCATTCGGAGGACGACGAGCCACGTCACCGAGATCCGTTCACGTCAGAAATGTTTTCGACGAGCGCTTTACAATATAGAGCGGAAAATTTCTCGATCACAGAGATAGCAAATACATGCGACTATTATTGAGGCGAGCAAGCTCACAATAATAGTCGGAATCCGCTCATGGCTCGGCCGGACGACTGTCGGATGGAAATAACACTTTTTTCGCTCGTTGCGTGCCTTTGCACTCGTCCGTCCGCCGACGTGACAACGTGTGACAAGGAAATATTAAGCGAAACGGTTTCGTTGAAGATTGCCATCGTTATGAGTTCATGTTTCAAGGGTTTCTTTAGAACTAGCTGAGCTCCGTGATATTAGCTGCCATTTAATTGCTGCTCGGTTGTTATCGGAGGTCGTACCGTCGCGTCGTCTCGAGATGCTTTTGCAAAGAAATTTTCACTCGAAATTAAAAGACCTACTTCAAACGCCTGAGAAGTAATACTCCCTTACGTAATAACTATCGGATTTAAAAATTTCAACTTTTTTTGGACCAAATTGTGAATATAAACCAGTCTTAAATCCCCTTGAACACACACAATAAAACATTTTCGAAATCGGTTTAGCCGTTTAGGAGGAATTTAGTGACATACACTGCGTGTCTGTCACTGGACTCTTCATATATATTTATCTCACATATATATTACACACTTTACTTTAGTAATTTTCATTTGAAAAACCAACTACACAACCAATTTGTGAATATCTTTTCAGTTAAAAACAATTTTTTAAAAACGGTTGTTAAATGACGGAGTTAGAGGTAAAAACATTAAAAATATCGAATTGCGAACCCACTTCTTTTTTGAAGTCGTTTAATAATTAACATAGAACGGAAAAATATAAAATTTAGTTTGAACAAACAAACAAAAGCTCCTCAGGTTATGTAATAGTATAGATTCAGTTATAAACGCTTGAACTGCATTCGTTCGCGGCTCAATTGTGGATGACGATGTAATGAGCAACGACGTGCGCGATGATCGATTCCCACTCGTTACAAGTGTTCTTCATCGTATGTCTTAGTATTGCGCTGTGCAACAATTTTAACTATGTTGTAAATGTAACTTGAAAATTTATTCCAGCCGATTAATAAAGCGTTTACAAAAACGCCAACATCATCGTCTACCTCTATTACAATATTATTTTCATAGAAAATTTCAAATACAGACATTTGAAGACGTATTATTTTTGTAATTTCTATTTAAAAAACAACTACTTTTTCTGAAATAACCTCATCAGATAATAAAAAAAAATAAATCGTTTCATAAAATGCGGAGATCATATCGCTTTAAAAAAATTACATCGAAATTGAGAATCTTTGTCTATTTTGAAGTCGGTTAGAAATAAAAGATTTATTGTTACCATAATATATTTATTTACAAAAAGTACAAAGAATGAAAACATCAAAAATATAATTTATGTTAGCAATAGAGTATTTTCAAATGATATCTCTTATATCATATTGAAATGATATGCCTTCACTTGTAGCCAGCTCCGTTCGAGGCCCCTCTCGTTCAAGGCTCAACTGCGAACGTTCGCGGAATCTCGTCCGACGACTATCCAAACATTATCATGTTTCATTAGTCCAATTTAATTATCATAAACATTATTTTTTTAACTCCCTAAAAGAATAGTTTCTCTTTCAAACTTGTCAATCTTAATTTATTTCAACTTTTTGAATGTGTTTACAACAGCGCCATCTGTCAACAACGAAAAGAGTCAATAAAACAAAATCGGCCACAATTTTATTTGATACAAAAGAGACGTTAATACGGTTTCAAAAAAATTATTTACTTTAAAAAATATAAAAATTTATTGGTTCATTTCAACTTTTGAAATTTTTAATAAAACAATATACGTTTATTAGTGCAATTTATGTAAAAGGCGCTTGCAATGCGAGACGTAAGTCTTTTAAAAGGGGCAACGTTTGAAAAAAACTTACAAAACTTATTTGAGACAGAGTTACAAAACTACGGTTTGAATTTTGATTTGACATTTAAATAATAAATCATAAATTGTTCGTATAGATCACCGGTAATTTTGCTCGCGTTATCGTAGATGTACCTAAAATCTGTAAATTAAGGTAAATATGTTGTAATATCTGATGACATAAATTGACAAAGTAAAGTTTTTATTCGATTATTTATTCTCGCCTAGTTGTTTTCTACAATTTCATCCGGATGTATCATATATTTTCAAAAGTGAAAGTTTCTTGTTTTGAGTGCATATAATAATAATAATAATAATTTTGTAAGATTACGCCTGTTGATGGATGTTGGAGATGTTGAAAAAAGGTAATGTGAGCTCTCTTTATACTGGCAATAGAAATGAGAACAATTATTTGTGAAATTTTTGTTTCTTTGTGTTTTCAGTTCTATTCATGAGAATTTAATTCAAAGTCTGGTAGATTTTTTATACAGATTCAAGAAATAAATTCAGAAGAGTAGAAAAATAAAAAATTGGCATGTAGGATTAGATATGATGCGAATAGTTTGTAGTTTATAAAATGAACCTTTTAAAGTGTGGATAAAAATAGCTGGTGGTGGGTAGTTATGGTATAATAATCTTAATTAAGGCAATTGTTATAGCAGTGAAGCTGTATATATAAATAATACTTTCGTGTTTGTTCGTTTAGATTTTCACTAAATATATATGGAATTATACAATAGTATTTAATGTTGGAACTTGTGTTCGTATTGATGTTCGTCCGGAATTCGGACCGGGAGGTAGCTAACGATATAAGAGGGGACTTGGAGGTAACGATATAAAAGGTTTAGGTGCAAAACGTACAAGCGATGGGGTGCAGTGCGAGGTGCGGCGTCGTCCGGTGGTCAGAATCGGGAGGCGAGCCCGCCGGCCCTGCTGTCGGCGTGCGAGAGGAGCGCGTCGCCGAGCTGGCGCACCACGTTGACCGGCGCCTGCGCGCCCGGGGCGCCGGCCGCGCGCGGCGCCTCCACCTGCGGCAGCGGGTGCGTCAATGAACCGCGGCTAGCTGCGTGCTGCGAGCTGCGAGCTGCGGGCGCGCACCCACCGCCTGCGCCGGCTCCGCGTGCGGCGCGCGGGAGAGCGCGAGCG
>JAOCPS010104131.1:0-15512 GCA_025505425.1 Graphium colonna | reverse complement strand
GAAACGGGATGTGCGAAGTAAGGTAAGTACGTCTTCGGTTCCATTAAGACACGATTTATTGGGCTGAGGCACATGAAGGATATAATAGGAAAGAGGTTGTAAGGTAAGTTGCAGATTTGAATTTAAGGAAACAGTATTTTCAGAGGTATTGAGGACGGTTAGATTTACTCTTTTTTATTTTTTACATTTTTTATTTTTTTTTACGGGACAAAATATATTACTTAACAATTCGCAACTAACAAATTGTCATTTAAATACTGATCTAAAATAAAACCTTTTCCTATTTCAGGGTTCTTTACAGGACACTCAATAATCATCTCAAAACGAGGAGAAATATTATAAATAGGTTCGGTAAAACTTAGTTTTATCTTATTTTTATTTAGGTTCAATATGTTCCGATTATAATCAATATTACACTGATAATGGGTTAGTAATTTTTTTCTTATAATTTCATCATAGGTAAGGTTTATTTCATCGACAACATGGTATATGAAGGATACGGATACTTTGCCGAATAAAAGATTAGGGTTAAAATTGCCCAAGGTAGGTCTTACTGTGCAACGTCTTTACTGTTATCAATACCCTTAATTTTATTGAATCCTTTTTAATTTCAGGGTAGGGTGCGGCTAGAGAGATGATTTTTTTTATAAGGCATATAGAGGAGCCTGTATCTACGAGAAAGGCAAGTGGATTCTCAGACAAGAAGGTTCTTAAAATGACGTGAGGTAAAGACTTTTGATTTTGGATCACAGGATATTTCATAATTTTTTTCGTTAATTGGAATATCCTTACTAAAATTATTTCCCTCCCTTTCAGGGATATTGGATTTGGATTTTAGGGCGCTTATTTGGAGCTGGATATGGCCATGTGGTCCCTGGATTTAAAGGATTGGACACTTGCTTGGGGTTGATAACCCTTGTGGTCCTTGGATTTGAATGATTGGACGCTTGCTTGGGGCTGGTTACCCTTGTGGTTCTTGAATTCAGAGGATAAGACGCTTGCTTGGAGCTGGTTACCCGTGTGGTCCTGGGATTCAGAGGATAGTACGCTTGCTTGGGGCTGGTTACCCGTGTTGTCCTGGGATTCAGAGGAGAGGGCGCTTGCTTGGGGCTGGTTACCCGTGTGGTCCCTAGGAATTGAAGAATTTATATTTTTATGTATAGATAGGATGTCATTAGGATTGCGTAAGGATAATATTATGTAATGCTTTGGTCTCGCGAGATACTGTCGTGAGTTGAGTAATCGTTTAAATGTTCACTGCGTGAGTCTCGGTTTATGTCATTTGATTCGGCGTTGTACATGTCGTGTCGGTTTTCGTCGTCAGAAATGCTAGGACATAAATTACTAGAATGATTGCAACAATAATTGTAATTATGTGTGTCTTCTTCAAAATTGACACGGGCTTGTAGGTTTCGGTACTGAGTTTGGTCATTGTTCCGGTTAAAAGGAGGACGATTATTTAGAGAAATTTGCGAATTAAATCTTTTATTGTTGAATTCGCTTACATGTTTCTAACGTATGTCCTTGTTATCTGCAATAACGACAAAATGCGTTATTATTTGATGAATTAGGAGGTCTGATGTTCACATTATGAATTGCAGGTCTAAACGAATATTCGGGTCTTTGGACATAACGCGGTAACAATGGAGCAGGATTGGGCGAATTTCGTTTATACAGCAATTTCTGAATTTTTTCTTCCGATATTACTAAGTTAATTGTTTCATTTAAATTATGAGGATTTTTACTCCGGACAAAATTAGAAATATTTGGTTTTAGACCAAGTAAAAATGTGTCCGAAAACTCCGCTTTCTTTTTATTTGATAATGTAACCTCGGTTAATAATTTCGACAAACAAGTTTCTAATCGAAGTACGTAAATATTAATTGGTTCATTTGGTAATTGCCGGCATTCTTGTAAATCGGTAAGTAAATGAGCATAATGTTTTCCTTCTCCAAATTGTGTTTGCAGAAATTCACTAAGTTGTGTCCATGTGTCGTATTCTTTTATTGTGACAGCGGACTCGGCTTTTCCTTAATTAATCCTTAAAACAAATTGGGACAAAATGTATTTATAAAGAATTGATTTTTGTGACTCTGAGGCTAGACTTATTGCATTATCGCAATTTGTAATAAAAGAATTCAATTTATCGCGAGAACCGTCAAAAGGCTTTATAAATTTAAATAATACTCCGATTTGAATAGGTTCCTTTTCATATTTTAAACCGGAATCCTTAGTTGCAATTTTTAAATTAAAATTGAAACAAAACTTTCTATTAAATGATAGGTATATTGGGCGGTCACCTTAGTGACCGGAAATTTGATGCAAATTTGCGAATAATAAACCGATAAGCGGTGTACACCTGCGCTTAGATAAGAAATTCACAGAAATATTTCTAACATGCACATTAATACAATTGTAACAATGTTCAAAATATACGACAGTTGAAATATACGACAAATATGGACATACAAATAAAGAAAAATGGAAAATATGGCAAAATTATACTTGATTATGAAAACTTCTTCTTCTTTATAAACTGTTAGATGGATTAATTTCACTGGAACACGACGTATTTTATTTACACAGAATACGGCTTTGCACTTATACTGAAACTTGTATATAGGTTTTGACACTTACAGGATCACAACAAAAACAGAGCTGCAAGAACATTTTCAGGACGAAGTTAGCGCGCTGTATTGGATCACGCTAGGACTTGATAGATTCAGGAGCATGAAGATTTGTAGATTCAGGAACACGACTGGATAAGTTTTCTTCACACAGGAACGGAAATTTGAGAACGAGACGACTTTAAAAAATTGGATATAGGATTTGTCTTACCCGAGTTTGCCATTATTCTCGGATATAGATTTCTATATGCGGATTAACTCTGCTTAAGTCTTTATTCTTCACTGAGGATACGGAGACGGACCGAGGATTAAATATTTAATAATTCCTTAAGCTGCCACCAATTTGTTATACGGATTACTAATTTTGAGTTTTTAAAAAAAACTATTTATGTACAACAAATGAATTTAGTAAAAATTTTACAAATATAATTATTATACAGTGAAATTATAAGATTACGGGCAAGTATTACCGTTTCGAATGCTAGTTACGAACTCATTTCCAATTGTATGAATATCCATCAAACATTCCCAGTTTTCCTTCCCATAGGGTCGGAATCTTTGCTCCAAATTTATATGGGATAACCCTCGCGGTATATCAGAATCGGACTACATAGAAAAAAGTTATGCTTGGTCACGCATAAAAAAATATACACGTCGAATTGAAAACCTCCGCTTTTTTCCGTCGGTCAAAAAGTCAAAGTTAATTCATTTGATTACCTTTTGACAAACCTGGGTAACTAGAGTAGACTTTAAATAATCTACGACGATTGGACCGCTTGCATTATTTTGTATGCAAAATATGGTTTAAAATAAAACTCTTCGCGGTAAAATTGTAATCCAATATGCCGATAAAGTATGACGTAAGAGTTTGCAGTACCGCATTTTAGACTATCTTAATCGTTGCTGCTGCTCTTAAAACTGATTTAACGCGTTTACGTTGATACTAGAAAAAATATTGTTTATACGACATAAAATAAATATATAAATAGACACATAAAACCATCTTAGAGGCTTTTAAAAAATATTTATTATAATATATGAATGAAATGAATACATCACATGAAATGTTAAGAAATACGAAGGAATAAGTGAAGTGGCGTACGGCCAAAATATTCAATGACATTAATTATGTCAAATTATTTTACAGTAAACTAACACGTTTAAAATATATTCAAACTATTTATTTCAGTGTAATTTAAATCGTAAGAAATGTTTCTTGACTGATTACCTCATAAATAATATTCACAAAGATGGAAGTCAATAATAGGAACGATCACAGATCCCATTGTTGTTCTTGGAAAAGAAAATCCTCTAATGGGATTTCTTTGTGAAAGCACTTGAAAAAGAAGGATAAAGTTGGGTCTTTATAAAATATATACATCCTTTTTAAAAGCTCATTTAAAGTTTAATTGTTACTTGGAAAATATTTAATGTTAATGAATAAAATATTTGGTACTCATAATATTTGTCTAAATACCGTCCTGATTTTGTTTGGGTGTAGTCGGAATATACATGTCGCGAAATACGTTTCCCTTTTTATGATTTTTAGTGTTTTCGGCTTCACATTTTTTGATAATTCTTGTTTTTGGGGTATTCGAAACAATACGTTTGTTACGCTATCAAAATATCACAGCTGCCTGAACAAAAACGAATATTGCGTTCATATGTGGATGTGGCGCTACATATGTGGATACGTGTTCACAAAACCATTTGAATTGTTCTCAGTTCTTGTGTCGACTTTGATTTACAATTGCAACATTTGTTATTTATATCCCAATTTATCTATGCGTTTGCAACAAACAATCGTTTGGTGTTAATAAGTATTGGAATAAACTAATTAGTTTTTATTGGAAGACGCTTTACAAGTTAAAGACGATTTTCGAGTCGAGAAGCTTACAATCATTTGACAACTTTGATTTTACCGGCTTCGGGATTAGAATTCACTTCGAACATATGAAAGTATAGCGTCAGCTATTCCTATAGCAAATTGATACAATATTATTGTAGTGCATGTTGTCATATAACATCGATCAAATAGAAACGTAAATTAATTAACACTGTGCCAAATAAATGGATCGGATATTAAAGAAAACAGATAAAACTTTACGAAGTTTTAATATAAGTGATGAATAATAATGAGTATAATAAAAAAATCAAATAAACAAAAGAAAAATGATTGTGTAAATGAAGTGATTTTTTTCCGGTAATAGTGGTATTTGGTAATCACGTTGTTGATATTAAATAAAAAAAATAAATGCACACACAGTAAGAAGGGACGAAGAGTAATCACTTAATAAAATACCTATCAACTGGAATAAAGTTAACGATGGTAGAAGGTGAGACATCATCTTTGTGGAATGAAATAGCATCGTAATATATGTGTGAATTCGTATTAATTACGGGCTCTTGACGCGACTGCAATAGCTGCGATGCTAGCGACCGTTATATGACGTCAAAGAGATCATTTCGTTGCCTGCTATATGCACTACTAACTAGGCTTCTTTGCTATATATGATACATTTTTTACCATTATGATTCTATCTGACGACAATATGTAGTGAGTTTTATTTATTAGACTATATCATCCGCACGAAAATACGTTTGGTATATTTTAAATAGCGTACCTTACAGTTTCGTCATTTGTTAAAAAAACACATAGGGTACATATACCCTACTACTCTATTTCAGAGCATCAATTATGATGTAACGCACGCTCTGCACTTGCGAATATCTTGGCAATTGTTCAGATTATGTAATATAGTCATGTGTGTAAAAAAGACGGCAATTTTGTTCTTTCGTGTTTTAAAATGAGGTGCAGATTTTACCGTTATAAATTCCATGAGAAAAAAGCCTAAACATAAAATATTTACTTTTACTACATCTCAGTATTTTGCAAGCAAATATTTTGTTAATGTTTATAAAACTGAATAAATTCAATGTAAGGTAAAAAACAACCGAATGCCCAGATTATAGAATATTTTTTAAGTTATCTGACGTTAGGCCAAAATTATATGCGCAAATAGGCCTCCTTAAGTCACATTATAAACAGGACAAGAATATTTGAAATTGAAATACAGTTCCACTCTGATTGAGAACAAAGTTTGATGCTTCTAAAAGAGCGTTATGACATTTATACTTTGCGTCCCCGAAAGGCTGCTTAAACTTAAATAAGGCGTCGAGTTTATGATCAATGAGAATTTTTACAGATGTCTCTCTCACAAAAATCTTCATCGCTTTTGCCCAAAAACCTAAGTAACTGATTTTTACAGCCTTCTCTTGATGACGATTTCTTATAACCAAGAAAGTTTTCCAATGCAATAAAGATTCAAATCAATTGATGCTGGATTTACACTATTACTCTATATTCAACCCGGCTCCAAGAGTTTCTGGTGAGTCACACCTCTTCTAATGCGAATTCTGGTAGTTTATGGTCAAAAGCTCCAAACGGTCCAGTATTAAAAGTATTTAGCTATATAAAAGTGACTGATAATAAATTATTCATTTCTGTCACACCACCTTCAAATTAGATCCATAATGTTTTTGGTGTTAATCGGTGTATTCTTTTTGAACTAAGCTTTATGCAAATGTTTAAGAAACGTTCAAAGGTCGATTTTTAGCTCTTTGATGATGTTATAACAATATACCAGTGAACATATAATAATATACCAGTGAAGTTTGAATATTTCTGTAATTTAATCGACATTTCCGAGGATAAGTGTTCTGACGGATTTACTGCTAGTGCTAAAAATTGCCGACATTAATCATCATACACAATTTTAGTAGCTTTACTAGCGATTTCGCTTTTATCAAGTAAAAACTGTAAAATGTATCAATTTCCACTTCGTTGACTTCCTTTTCTACCACAATGTAACTGACAACTAATTGGACCAAAAATGAAATAAAACATGATGTTTTCAGTGCAAACTATCACCTTGATAGCGAGCTTAAATCTAAAACTGTTTGATTGACACTTTACTAGATATCAAAAACTTTTGCAGACGTCTCATTCTTCGATAGCGATGAATGCCCAAAAGATGATGGGTTATGACACGCGAGCCAATTGTACGTGGTTATACGTTCTCCGATTGGCATTTGTTCTGTGCGCGCTGATCATCCGAATATTCAGAAATGCCGATTCAAATGTGTGCTCCGAATTCCCTGCATCTGCTATGCGTTAATGGACTTAATATAGCGACACTATTTGAAGCAGTTGTTGTTTCCTTCGAAGGTTCGAGATGAATGAAACTAATTCGTGTATGTTACAAGGTATTATAATTTATTCAAGAGCAAAGAGGTTGACACTTAACTAATTACCATGATACATTTAGACTTGTTTTGCCACTTGCTACGACGTACTAAAACATCCATTCAGGGTGTTCTCCGCTGCGACGGGCAGCGAAGACTTCGAGTTTCGGGGTTGTCGCTATTATTCGGGCTGAGCGTCTCGGGTGAGTGAAGCTCCCTGGGTAAAAAGAATTAGACTTTATATAGGTTAAGTCACAGGTGGCGAGAGTGTTACTTTAGCCTCCATAAAACAAAAATATTATTGTTATCTCTGCCAAAACATACGATCAGCAGTGATAAACTGACGCCGGCAAACGAGAAGCGTTAGCCGGCGGATCTTATTTACGATTCGTCGGATTATAATAGCTCTCATGGGTATAGACGCCCGTCAGGATGCGTGGAGTTTAGCAAAGTTATTTAAACTGTCGTGCGGCCCTTAATCCGCATGATCGTACATATCTCTTGCAGTGCGAGTTATGAATTTATGTACAGTCTCTAATTTAAGATTTCACCTACTGACGTCATTCCTGACGTAGCGCTCTGCTCCCACGATTGTTCGTATTGCAAGTTTTTGTTGCGCCTTGAGTCTATTGCGCTGCCGCGTTGAAATAAAAACGTACCACGCCAGAGCGGCGTAAGTTAATCGCGCATGTAAGTCTTGTAGACTGTGATTTTTACCCGGGTCGACAGGTGTGATGCCAGTACAGGCCTAAGGAACACACTCGCAGCTCAAGCACTTCGGACCATAAGGTCTATATCCGTGACTAGGGTTAGCGTGCGGTCGATAGTACAGCCGAGGTATTTGACCACGGCTGATCACTCAACTGTGTGCTCTAAATAGTGTTGGTAATGACATCTGGTGGTGACGAAGGCCGCTGTCTAACCAACGTTCATAGCGACCTTCCATTCATCTAACCAGGTAGATATCAGCAAAACCTGCATTCTGCGACGAGCTACGTCAACCTTACGAGTGGACATAAAATACGCACTATCGCTCGCGAAAAGAGCGAGCTCCACTTGCTCCTTCAATGGTGGGGAGGTCATTGGTGTAGACTGTGTAAAAAATCGGCAAAAGGCAGCTTCCCCATGGAACCCTAGCTGTGATACCTCTTGTTCCTGAAACCGCGTTTTCGACGACGACACAGAAATAACGTCCGTATAAATAAGATGCCACTAACTACACATAAGCGCGCGGTATAGATGTTTGTTCCAACAACTTCCACAACAAACCTTCGTGCTACAATCAGTCAAAGGCCTTCTAGATATCGGGGGATACAACCTTGACGCGTCCAGCGTTCCTTTTAAAAGCGAGAAGGTGAAGCACTCGGGTGAGTTGGGTAGTAGTGGAGTGACCGCTACGTAATCCGTACTGCTCGTCTCGCAACTTTACGTGCAGACGGATTCTGTATAGTATTAGTCTTTCGAATAACTTGCTTGCTATGTGCGATAGTAGCGTAATAGGTCGATAACTAGTTGTGAGTCGTCTGTCTTTACCTGGTTTTGCTAACATGCTGGTTTTCCAAGAAAGTATCCCGTGCGGAGTATACCATTAAATAGCTGTGTCAACGCGGCTATTGCTCTTCTAGGCACCTGCTTCAACGCCATGTTCGGAATTCGGCAGCTTTTCGCGCCGATAAGCCCGAAATATCTCGCCTACCTTCGGCAGGTGATATAAATGCTACCACTTTTAAGTCGGACGGCGGCTCGGATAGGAATTCTTGTACGTAGCGCTCGACTGTCCTGTAGTGGTTAGTAATGTGTACATTACAACTATAGGTTAGCACTGTGTTAGGCACAAATTGCTCCTCCAAGGGCTTGGCAAAAATTTCGGCGCATTCTGATGGGTCATTACAGCGCTGATCTGCATCATCAACAAGCGGGCAAGGGGGTGGATCAGTGCGAGTGAGTTGACGGTTCAAACAATGCAGCGATGTTGGTCTACCACCCACCTCGCCAATCCGAACAGTCCAGGATTCACCGTGAAAGCTACATATTTGTTCCAACAACCGCTCGGACAAGGAGTTAAACTGGCACTTAATGTGCGGGCACTGGATTCGAATCCACAGTTTTCGTAGGGCGCGCTTGCGTTTATACAAAGTGCGTAAATGCATTGGTAGTACATCTCGGCGAGTGGCGGCGATAACAGTCGTTGGCGTGGTCTCCTTTGCCTCCGTAATACGCATGCAAAGTCTTTCACATGTTCCACGCTTTCGACATATTCAGCGGCGGTAATCGGTTCGCCAAGAGTAAAACCTTCAATGGAGGACATAAATTTCGAGCAATTGGTACTCCTACGGGGCGGCGTTGAAACTACTTCTGCGGCCGCCAGGTTGAAGGTAATGAGGACAGGAAGATGCTGCGAATCAACGTCGTGCAACACATCTCACTTAACCGCAAGGTCCAAATTGTGCTTCAGCACTATATCGAGCATATTGGAGGAGTGTGGAGAGGGAAGGTATCGTGGGGTAATGTGTGGGCTCATAAGGGCCGATCACATCGTATCCCCAAAGATCTGCATCTTTGTACAGCACATGTCCCCATTGACTAATCTGGTCCGAACCCTATGCCGAATGCTTTTCACTAAGGTCCCCGGCAATCAACGCAGGCGTGCTACCGTCAAAGATGGAATGAACAAAGGCTGTATTAGTTGTCAAGCCCAGAGGTGTATAGGCGGCAAAGGTTCAAAATCCCTTTCCGCCGAGTTTGAACCTAATACCGTCCGATTGTACAGACTTGTATTGAGGCATTCCTAATTCTTGGTGAATCAAGTCTCGCCGAATGGGAACTGTAGTACCTCTAAAGGCTAAAGCTTCTGTGCCGAGACTTCGTGGCGCTGATACGCGATAGGTACCCTAAACCTAGATACCGAGCGCAGTTTTGTGTCACCCAAAAGGATGACAGATACGTCATACAGTTGAGCAAGAGTGCGAAGTTCGGCCGTCTTCAAACCCGCACCGACGGGATTCCAATACATTATTTTAACCACGCCTGTAATGACCCGATATAAGACGACCGACAGCCCTAATGACCGCACTCAAAGCATCTTTGGCGTCCGCAATAGCGGCTAAGACCTCGGATAGAAGCCCAATGGCTGCCTGGACGAAACGTTGCAATATGCTTGCAAGATCGTCCGCGGAACCATTGGGATTTGTTTGAATAGGTACTCCCTGCACCAGTTATGCGCAACGCGGACGCGGCTGGGGAAGATCTCTTGGTGGCGTAACAGGTGGGATCCTCCCGCTATATTCGGAATAGTTATATGATTAGTTTTGGCAGCCCTCTGATGGCCACCTTATTTGGAAGCTCTGAGGCCGGCGAATACGCATGAAATGCAATGTTTACGCTGGCCTCAATAATCTCTATGAGATACATTTGTACCTTACGGTTCTCCGTCGGTGATCGCGCTATGAAGCGTATGCCTCTGCCAAAGGGGTGCGTGTTAGGAGCGTATCCCAACCTCTTATGGAGGTGGTGGTAGCAGCCTTCGATGGCTCTCCTTTCTGCTGCTGTTGGGACTGCTGTGGAACGGCCTGAGCCAATTGCAGAGCTTTCGGTGAGCGTGGTTTTGCTGTCTGCGAAGCATATGATGATGGTCCCACGAAAATACGTATACCCGCAAAGTCCCGCAAAAATGAAGATCGGCGGGACGGCATAGGGGTCGAACGACCACTGCTGTTGTTGGTTAGCGACTCCAGTGGATAGGAGTGGCGTATGATCATGGCGCCAGATATACTCCAGATATTGGTTAAGTAATTACCATTTGGTGCCGGGTGGTGTAAGCAGATGAATGTGAATGTGAAGTTTCATCTCCTTTGGTGCAATCATTGAAAATGGTCTCGGTGCATCTTGGAGAAATTGTCAATGTGTTTATAGAATTACGCAAACAAATTTCACTGAAATACCATGGGAATAATTTGGATCCGTGTACAAAAGGATGGCTCCAAAAACGGTAAAGTTACGAAGTGGGTAAGCTGGGATGATTATAAGGTTTAGAATCATCAGTGTTCTGACGAGTACGTGTGACTCAACTATCCTCGTGTTTCCCGTGATCCAAAGGACGCCTACTGGCGCACAGGTGAATATTTTTTAAATATTTTTATTGTGTGCCGCCGCTTTATGCAAGAGTAGCGTGACCACTTTTTCTGTGACCCTCGTCTTGCTCCCTGTTTGCTGGTCATCTCGCTGGGCCCTTTTCAAAGGGTATCACCAAGTGTGTCTGACCGCACGAGAGTGAGCGAGACCGTAAACATTGAATGTGTGTCTCGCTATACGACAATATAGCGTAAAGCTGAAGAGCAAAGTCCAGCCATGGAGGAGGAGGGGGTCTATGACCTCCGCCGCCAACACAGGCGAGGCGAACATCGCCCCCCACCGGCAGACGAATGACAGCTTATACTCCGAAATATTTTCGGAAAAGGGCTGTTGCCACCGATGCCGATGCCCAGAAAGCGCGACTCGCAAGCGGGCAAATATTTCTCAAGATCGCTTCGACGAGTGCCGAAACAAACTTGTGTCTGAAATCGAGATTCTGCTTAGCAAAACACACAAGTTTGCGCGTTCACCCCTAAAAAGAAACCATTTGTCGTGTCTTCTTACTTTAAGAGCACTTCCCTGGTTGCCACAGCATCGATCGGAATATTCGGCGTCGCCATATCGAGTAACGTACAATTCCGCGGTCACTTGGAAGAGAAAGCCATGTTGGCGTCAAAAAAACTTGGTGGCCTCAGCAGACGGTGGCAGTACTTCCAGCCGACTCACCGTATGTAGTTTTATAAAGCGCAAGTTCGGCTACATATGGAATACTGTTCTCATCCCTGGGCTGGGGCATCTCCTTACCAGCTGCTTCCATTTGACCGCATCCAACGTCGAGCTACTCGAATCGTCGATGACCCAGTTCTTTCCGATAAGATTGATTTCGTGGTATTGTGGAGAGATGTTGCTTCTCTCAGCATTTTCTATACCACGGGGAGTGTTCTGAGGAATTGTTCGCAATAATACCTGCTGCCGAGTTTGTACAGCGTACAACGCGACATACCACCAAGTACCATCGCTATCACCTTGATGGTAGGCAGTTCACTACTGTGAGATTCCGCCATTACTTTCTGCCACGCACGACACCTTTGTGGAATCAACTGTCACCAGCGGTATTTCCGGACCGATATGACTTAGGGACCTCCAAGAAAAGGGCCTATTCTTACCTCAAAGGCCGGCAACGCCCTTGCAATTCTTCCGGTGTTGGGGGAGTCCATGGGCGGTGGTAATCACTTACCCAAAGATGAGCCGCTTGCTCGCCTACAGATGTCATCCCTTTACGGATGCTTTTTTCATTTCATTAATATTGTTTGAACTATAATCGGCGTGCTGATTTTAACAATCGTTTTTAAACAAAGTTTGTCTCTATACAATTTCTAAACTAAAAACAACCCTATTGTTGATTACATTTAACAAGTTTCATATTTTTAGGAAGTGCAGATTTCGAAACAGATGTCTTAAATGTTCTAACTAAAATTAGTCGTCGTTTAAGCTAAATGGCCGTCGCCAACAGTATCCCCCTCGTACGCAGCACCAATTCTCTTGCAGGCGACGCCGCTGCTCAATGCTTCGTTGCTTCTGGACGCGCCTTGTGCCGCCATAATATCTTATTTTTTTTCTTGCGCGGAAGCTATAACTTTTACTGGAGCCTAGGGGTCTGGGAATGCCTCCATTTGTGCGGTTTTGGATGACTTTGATCCCGTCATACAACCCAGTATAAACTTCGATAATTTCGCTTTCTACGACCCATGGAATAATGGTGTCCACGATGTTACCGACGTGCCTGTCACGATTTCAATAGTTTTTAGTAGTGTGCTTCAGTCTATCCAGCACATCTTCCTTGCAGGTTCGACTTCTAGTTCTTCATCCATAGAGCGCGCAACCCGAGTCTCCAGAACTGTGGCCTAAAGTTCCAGTACTGGATTGGAGATCGGCTTGATTGTTGTGATCCTTGCTTTTCTTCCCAACAGAGTCACGTCAAATCGGCTTTCGTCAGTCTCTTACTTACTTATACCCACGAGAGCTATTACGATCTGACGAATCGCAAATAAGACCCGCCGGCTAACGCTCCTCGCTTGCTGACGTTAGTTTATCACTGCTTATCGTATGTTTTGGCAGTGATAACAATAATGTTTTCTAATTTGTGGAGGTTAAAGTAACACTTTCGCCAACTGTGACTGAACCTATATAAGGTCGAACTATTTTTGCCCGGGGAGTTTCACTCCCCCGAGCAAAAATGCGAGCAAAAATCGAGCAAAAAAACGCTGATCCCGAGTAATGGGGTAGCCCCCAGACTCGAAACCTTCGCTGTCCGTCGCAGCGGAGAAGACCCTGGATAGATGGTTGAGTAGTGGCGGTGTTCTGATGAGTACGAGTATGAGTTCTGATGAGTCTTCTGTGTTTTCCGTGCTCCGAAGGATGGCTACTGGCGGACAAGAAAATATCGTTGCATATTTTCTTTGTTTGCCACCGCTGTAAGAAAGTATAGCGTGAATTCCTCATTTATGTCCCTCGCTTATCTCCCTCTTCGCTGGTCATCTCGCTGTGTCCCCTTTAAAGGGCCCCGGTGTGGCTGACGGCATGGGAGTGAGCGAAATAGTAAGCATTTGGAGTGTGTATCGGTGTACGATTATACGGCGTAAAGCTGGAGGTGTATGGTGCAGCCATGGATGAGGAGGGGAGTTATAACCATAAGTCTCGCATAATCGCCCCCGTCCGCGACCGTGACGTACAACCGGTAGAGAGGTTTACCATCCAAACAAATACCAGTGGTTTCACGGACAGAATCTTGGAAGTTTATTGCAACGTTTCGTCCAGGCAGCCATTCGGCTTCTTTCCGAGGTCTTAGCTGCAATACTGGCGAAGATACTTTGAGTGCTGTCATTACGGCTGTCACTCGTCTTATTTCGGGTCATTACAGGCGCTGTTAAAATAATGTATTGGAATCCCGTAGGCGCGGGATCTAAGACGGCCGAACTCCGCACTCTCGCTCAACTGTATCCATCTTCGTTTTGGGCGAAACAAAATTGCGCCCGGGATTCCTAATTTTGTCGTGTATAGGCGCCACGAAGTCGTGGCACAGAACAAAGCCTTTAGAGCGACCGCAGTTCTTGTTCGGTGAGCCTTGATTCACGAAGAATTAGTAATGCCCTAATACAAGACTATGCGATCGAATGGCATTAGGTTCAAGTTTCCACCGAAAGGAAATTCGAACCTTTGCCACCTATACTTCCCCGGGCTTGAAATATTATACAGTCGATATCCATTCCATTTTTGACAGTAACACGCCCTTGTTGATTGCCGAGGACCTCGAGGTTCGAACCAGACAAATCGTTGGGACGTGTACTGTACAAAGATGCAGATCTTCAGGAATACTATGGGATCGGCCCTTATGAGCCCACACATTACCCCACGATACCTTCCCACTCCTCCAATGTGCTTGATATCGTGCTGAAGCACTATTTGGACGTTGATTCCCAGCGTCTTCTTGTCCTCATCACGTTCAACCCTCTTGTCTTCCTTTGAATGCGATGAAGCAGCCTCCTAGAAAAGCAATAGCCGCGTTAACACTGCTATTCAGTGGAGTACTCTGTACGGAACATTTTTCCTGATAAGTGAAAAGCCGACGAGATCTTCATGTTAGCAAAACCGCGTTAAGTCAGACGACTCTCAACTAGTTATCGACCCATTACGCTACTATCGCACATAGCGATTTTATTCGAAAGACTAATACTATACAGAATCCGTCTGCACGTGAGGTTGCTAGACAAGCAGCACGGATTCCGTAGCGGCCACTCCACTACTACCCAACTCACCCGTGTGCTGCACCTCGCTTTTGAGAGGAGCGCTGGACGCGTAACGTTTGGGGCCTTCCTCGATATTGAGAAGGCCTTAGACCGGGTGTGGCACGAAGGTTTGTCAGGCTCGAATTCTAGTTCTTCATCCATAGAACGCGCAATCCGAGCCTCTAAAACCGTGGCCTAAAGTTCCAGTAGTGGATTGGAGATCGACTTGATTGGTGCGACCCTTGCTTTTCCTGCGAACAGAGTCACGTCGAATCGGATTTTGTCAGTCTCTTGCTTACTTGTACCCACGAGATCTATTATGATCTGACGAATCGTAAATTAGACTCGCCGGCTAATGCTTCTCGTTTGCCGGCGTTAGTTAATCACTGCTGATCGTATATTTTGGCAGTGATAACAATAATGTTTTTAATTTATGAAGGCTAAAGTAACACTTTTGCCTGTGACTGAACCTATATAAAGTCGAATTGTTTTTACCTGGGGAGCTTCACTACCCCAAGACGCGCAGCTCGAGTAATGGGGATAACTTTGCTGTCCGTCGCAGTGGAGAAGACCCTGGATGGATGAATTTAGTCCATACTAATATATGAACATTCATAATAAGTGGCATAACGACAAGTCTAAATGAATTTAATAATTGTAAATAGTGAAGTCAACCTCTTTGCTCTTGAATAAATTGTAATATCTTGTAATACGAGGGCGGCACTGAAAATTTCGAGAATCAAGGATATGACACAACATTACTATTTAAAAATGTATTTATTGC